>JABXEQ010000186.1:0-17114 GCA_012066045.3 Morus alba | reverse complement strand
AACTAAGGGATAAGGGGAAGGGATTTTTTGTTCCAAATTCAAAATTGGAGATAAGGATTTGATCCTATTTTGAAGATTGACTTCTTCTCTTTAAATATGAGATAAATGAAAGATTGTGTGACAATCTTAAAACACTTTTCAGCCCTAGTTTCCTAGGGTGGCCGAAATTTCTCATAGCAAAGAGTAAGAAAATATTTTTCTCCAAAAATTCCACATCGTGCATGCGTTGGTGTTTGTGGAAATTCGAGTGTTTTAGAAACCGTTTTTGTCTCACGTGTGCCCACACACACGTCTCGTGGAATCAAGGAATTGGCGTGGAAGACTTTGGTGTTCTAAACACAAAAGCTTGGATCTAGGACTGTTCGTGGTCAAAGAAAATCAAGATATCATCCGAGTCGGCTACAAGGTATTTTTTCGGTTGATCCTTGAATCTTATAAATTAATGAGATTAATTTATTGGTGCATAAATTAATATAATCTATAGAGTATCTCAAAAGTTTTATGAAAATTTTTGTTGTACACGATCCGCCTTTCCGCTGCGTTTCCGCATCCGAATTCGATTCGGCTACCAACAATTGGTATCAGAGCGGTCTATAGACGATATTAATTTATGCTTCAATTATTTGATAATTGAATATGTATGTATGTGATGAGTAGGCACTTGCATTTATGGATGTTTATTTTTATTCATGATGATGAATGTATGGATGATGGATTTGGTCGTTAATTATATGGTTCCATGGATCGGTTATATTCATTCGTTAATAAAATTATTTGTAATTTAATTAAGGATTAAATTATTGTAATTCTAGGATTTGGGTAGAATTAGGGTTTAAGATTTTGAATCAAGAAGGAGGCCTTGAAGATCATATTTGAAGCCTTCAAAGAAGCCCAGAAACTGCCCAGAAAAATTCTGGAAATCGCGGCCCAGACGCGTCTCGGACGCGGGCCCAGGCGCGTCCCAGGACGCGGCCCAGGCGCGTCCCAGGACGCGGCCCAGGCGCGGCCAGGACGCGGCCCAGGCGCGTCCCGGACGCGGCCCAGGCGCGGCCAGGACGCGGCCCAGGCGCGTCCCGGACGCGGCCCAGGCGCGGCCAGGACGCGGCCCAGGCGCGTCCAGGCCGCGCCCCAGGCGTGTCCAGGCCGCGCCCCAGCGCGTGGCCAGGCCGCGGCCCAGGCCGCGGCCCAGGCTGCGGCCCAGCACGCCTGGCGGCCCAAGTTCGGGATTTGATCCCGAACGGGCCCGAAGGTTTCCGAAACCCTCGTGAAGCGTGCCGACGGGCCCGGAAAAGTTCCGGATCCCAAGGAAGGTGAAATCCAACCCGGAGACAAAGAATGAAGCCGAAGAATGAAGAATTCAAGAATCGAAGTCCCGTTGATGTAACGGAAGAATATAATTATTGTAATTATTTATTTATTCGATTCGATTGAGTTGTAATTTATTTTCCATGGGACCCGGTCAAATCCATCTCAATAGTTGATTGCATATATTTATATTTTATGTTGATAATTATATATTATAGATGTCCATGCATATAACATGCCATGTAGATATAATGTGCCTACTCATATGTTTTTATAACATGCCATGCATACACGCAATTAATTGTTATTATTTATTTTATTTATTATAAAAGTGTTTTAGAAAAATAAAATAAAATAAGAACTATCTTGCTAAAAATCGATTTAATATGATTAAATTGATTTAAGTTGCAAAATTGATTTGCAAAATAATGTTACATGTGAAATTGAATTTAAAAGTTAAATTTTTTGAATTTCACATATCCGAAAAAATAAATTGTTTATTTTTCGATTTGAAAATCATGAGATGTTTTTCAAATAAAATACATATTTGCAAAATAATGAGTGGGAGAGGGTTGTATGTGTCGACCCACTAGTCTCCGCCGTTAAGCGCAACACCGTGAGATCCGGAAAGGGGCTTTCTTGGCGACATTGAATCGCCCTCCTAAAGGAGAGTGTCCTTGCGGATCAATAACAAGGTTGGCTTCCTAGAGATAAGATTTCAGGATGTATTTCCGAATTGACTACCCAAAGGTAGCAATCCGGGAGTTAAGTCTATGGGATGCGAAACGGTGGGTTACACTCATAAAATATAATCAAATCTGTTGGTTATATTTTTTACCGAAAAATAATGTAGTTAATAAATATGAAAATATGAGATATTTTGACTATATTTATTAACCGAGAAGAGTCTCGGTCTAATTGGCATATAACTTGACTACCCCAAAGGTACACTTTATATGTGGAAAATTGGATTATCGTTGGCACCCAAAATTAAAACATGATTTATGTATTTTCATGTGCATCATGCATCATATTTAATTGTGCCAAAATTAACATGCCTTGATATTCATGCACATAAATTGATTAGATGAATATTCTATTTATTCCCAATATGTCGAATCCCATTATCACACTACTAGCGGTGAAAAATTAGACGGTGATAATTATGCTAAGTGGAAAAGTAACATGAACATACTATTGGTCTGCGAAGACTATAAGTTTGTCCTAGTGGAGGAATGTCCTCCCAACCCTTGATAATTGCATCCAAAACCGCAAGGGAGCCTTTTGATCGCTGGATCAAGGCCAACAATAAAGCAAAGTGCTTTATCTTTGGCCAAGATGAGCGATGTGCCCAAGAAGCATGAGGAGATGGAGACCGCTTATGAGATAATGGAGTCTCTAGAAGCCATGTTCGGCGCTCATTCCTAAAAAAGGCTCGTTTGGATGCCGTAAGGGCTTTCATGAACGACAAGATGAAGAAAGGTTCTTGGTCAAGGCACATGTTCGAACATGATTGATCACCTCCACGATGCGGAGCTCAATGGTGCCAAAATCGATGAAGCCACCCAAGTTGGCATCATCCTGGAAAGCTTGTCCTCCGACTTTCATGAGTTCGTGAACAATTTTGTTATGAACAAAAAAAAAGTGTAATCTCACTGAACTCATGAATGACCTGCAAAACTTCGAATCCACCAACAAAAAGAGGGAGGAGAAGCAAATGTTGTAGTTGCAGGAAGTTCGTAAAAACAAAAGGAAAAACCGGAAAACCGAACCGAAGAGGAAAGAAGGGAAAGAACAAGAGACCCAAGAAAGCAAAGGGCCCCGTCCTAAAACCCGAAGGAAAGTGTTTCCACTTTGCAATGGCAAAGGGCAATTGGAAGAGAAACATCACAAGTATCTCGAGGAGCTGAAAAGAAAAAGGAACAAGGTAAATCGGTTACTAGTCCTTGAAACATGTTTAGTAGAGGGTGATACCTCGGCTGGATAATTGATTCAGGGCGACTAATCATGTTTGTTTCTCTTTCAGTCTTAGTTCTTACACCGAGCTAGCCGATGGGGACTACGATGAAAGTAGGCAATGGCGCAAGAGTTTCGGCAAAAGCGGTGGGAGAGAGTTAGACTTCGTTTTAGGAAAATAAATTTTTAGTTTTGAACAATGTTTATTTTATTCCGGACATTCGAGAAATTTGATTTCTGTGGCAAATTATTGAACAATTATTTAAAGTTTATTTTGATAATGAATTTGTTCATATTTCTCGAAATGGTTTAAATATTTGTTACGGGCGTCTGGATGATGGTTTATATTGTATAAAACCAATCCCTAATTCAACGCTTAATCTTGAAATGTTCGAGTTGCGAACCTAAGAATAAAAAAAGCAAAAGATTTCTCACGATAACAATACATATCTGTGGCATCTTAGGCTTGGTCATATTAACCTAAAAAGGATTGAACGATTGGGTAAAGGATGGTCCTTTCTGCGAACTAAAAGTTGGTGAGCTTCGATGCTGTGAATCTTGTTTGGAAGGTAAAATGACCAAGAGGCCTTTCACGACGAAAGGAGAAAGAGCTACGAAACCCTTGATTGATACATTCGGATGTATGTGGACCGTTAAACGTCCAAGCTAGAGGAGGTTACGAATATTCGTCACTTTTATTGACGCTATTCGAGATATGGTTATGTTTACGATGCAACGGAATCCGAAAACTTTTGGAAAGTTTAGAGAATTCCGGCGAGAAGTTGAAAACAATTAGGTAAACCAATCAAGACACTTCGATCGGATCGGGGGGTGAATACCGACCAAGAGTTCCGGTTTCTTGATTGAAGAAGGTGTGGTATCCCAATTGATCGCACTGGTACACCACAAACAGAAATGGTGTGGCGAAAGGAGAAATCGGACTTTGCTTGACATGATGAGATCAATGTTAAGTTATTCATCACTTTGCCTACCTCATTCTGGGGTTATGCCCCAAAAGCATTGCCACATTACGAATAGAGTACCATCTAAGTCTGTACCTACGACACCCTTAGAGTTGTGGTGCGGTCGAAAACCTAGTTTGAGACACGTGCGCATATGGGGGTGTCCAGCACATGTGCTGAAGGGAAAGACTGGGAAGTTGGAACCCAAGTCAGAAGTATGTATGTTTGTAGGATATCCCGATGGGACAAAGGGAGGTTTCTTTTATAGTCCTGAAGATCAAAAGGTGTTTGTATCGACAAATGCCACTTCTCTGGAGCATGACTATATGATAGATTTTAAGCCCAGAAGTAAGATAGTATTAGAAGAGTTACTTTCCGATGGGATCGGACCACAATCGACAAGAGTTGTCGGACCACTCATAGAAAAGACCACGGTTCTAATCGGACTCCGGTACACCTCGTCGTGGGTGGAGGGTAAGCGTTGCGGCCGTTATACGGGGAAGCCCAAATCGTCCGCTGGCGATGGCCGGTAAGGAGGATCCATCGACTTTTAAGGATGCGATGGATGATTACGATAAGGAAGAATGGCAAGCTATGAAACTCGAGATGGAGTCTATGCACTCTAACTTTCGGTCCCGCAACTTGTAGATCTACCGAAGGGGTAAAACCCATTGGATGCAAGTGGATCTTCAAGAAAGAGAGGGGCGGATGGAAAAGTAGAGACTTTTAAAGCAAGGCTAGTGGCTAAGGGTTATACCCAAAGGAGGGAGTTGACTATGAAACTTTCTGCTTGATAGCCATGCTTAAATCCATCCGGATACTCCTGGCCATAGCGACATATTTTGACTATGAGATATGGCGGATGGACGTCAAGGCGACTTTTACGAATGGCTATCTTGATGAAACCATCTATATGGATCAGCCCGAGGGTTACATAGTGGAAGGCCAACAGCGAGAAAGTCTCCAAACGCAAGGTCCATTTATGGTGAAGAGAACTTCTAGATCATGGAACATTAGGTTTGATGAGGTTTTAAAGTCTTATGGATTTGATCAAAACATTGATGAACCATGTCTACAAGTACAAGAAAGAAGAAAAGTGGTCTTCTTAATTCTTTACGTCGATGACATCCTACTCATTAGAATGATGTGGGAATGATGACGGATGTAAAGGAGTGGTTAACCGACCAATTCCAAATGAAAGATTTAGGAGAGGCAAGCTATGTTCTTGGGATCAAGATTATTCGAGATACAAGAAAAAAAGCTTTGGCATTATCACAAGCATCTTATATAGACAAAGTGTTGTCTAGGTATTCGATGCAAAACTCCAAGAAAGGGAATTTGCCTTCTAGGCATGGTATTCATCTTTCTAAGGAGCAATGTCCAAAGACCCTTCGGGGAAGAAGATATGAGAAGGTATCCCTACGCTTCACCGTGGGAAGCCTTATGTATGCCATGTTGTGTACAAGACCCGGATATACGCTATGCGTTGGGAGTAGTCGATCGCTACCCGGTCCAACCGAGGATTGGATCATTGGGTTGCGGTGAAGTGTATTCTCAAGTATCTTGGGAGAACGAGAAACTATATGTTAGTATATTCCGGAGAAGATATGTCTCTCACGGATACCAGATTCGATTTCCAATCGAGATAGAGATAATCGACAGTCGACATACGGATGCATGTTCACTCTTAATGGAGGAGCCGTGGTATGGAGAAGTATAAAGCAAAAGTGTGTTCTTGACTCTACCATGGAAGTTTGAATATGTTGCGACTTGTGAAGCCGCAAAAGAAGCTACATGGCTCGGGAAGTTCTTAAGCGATCTGGAAGTTGTTCCGGATATGGATAAGCCAATTAAGCTCTCTTTGTGACAACGGTGGAGGCGGTGGCTAATTCAAAAGAACCTAGAAGCCATAAGAGTGCGAAACATATAGAAAAAATATCACTGATCGGAGACATTGTGGATAGAGGCGATGTAGCGGTTACGAAGATCGCGTCGGAGGACAACCTTCGACCCCCGTTCACCAAGACATTGCCATTGAACGTTTTTGATCGGCATTTAGATGGATTTGGGATTAGAGACATGACACACCTGCTTTAGGACAAGTGGGAGATTGTTGGGAATAGTGTCCCGAAGCATGAGATGTAAAAGGATATTTATTATTTATTTAATAAAATAGTTTATTCATCATTTTATGTGCATATATTTATGAATATTTTATGAATATCAAATAAAATTCCTTGATTATTTATGTAACCTTAAACATGGTATATAAGTGTTATATACAAAGAGGATAATGTTTAAGGATAATAATCAAAAATAGCTTTGTTCATAATGAATTTAATTAAAGTTCGGAATCTTTAATTAAAACATTATTAATACATGTCATTCCCATTTAGAATGGAGCGGTGTTATCCGCCTTTATTAATATGGCGAGATATTGAATGAGTGTATTTAGCATAATGAGATTATGTGGAACATGGGCCTTGAACACAATATGAATTTCTAATAATTTCCGTTAAGCATAGAAATTCTAATTGAGTCTACCGATGGTCATATATAGAATGATCTTAATCACGAGTTCTTAACAAACTCCTATTTATGGATTTATGTCTTTTGATTTACTCGATGCAGTTCGAAACCCTGAATCCTATTCCTTGTATTTTGGAGACATAATGAAATAGGTAGTTGGGAATGTTATTATACGAGATGGAATCCATTCCTTCTTGAGAGAAAGCGAGATAAATAATTCTCTTGAGTGTTGATTCGGTACTTGGATTAGTAAGGCGCTACGGTTCATGAATGTGTTTTATGAATCACTATCCATTAGAGAATCAATGGTACTCAAGGATAAAGATGTAATTAGAGAGGTTAGCAGTTCTACGACTCTAATTATGAATTATTTATGGAGGATCGATCTATATGCAATGACTATATCAAATGGACACTTCACGGTTTAGAAGTAATTAATGTCTATAATTCCGAGTGCAATTCCAAGTTTATAGTGGAGTAACTATTGGAATTAATAGAATTAATTAATTAATTAAAGTGTTTAATTAATTATTAATTTTATTGGAGCTCAAATTATAGGTCCATTAGTCCCCTGTCGTCCTTGTAATTCTACCGGACACAAAGGGCAAAATGGGAATTTTAGAATTACGAATTCTAAAATTAAATACTCAAGAATAATTAATTGAGAATTAATTATTATTTAAATAATGAGATTATTTAAATTTGAATTTGAACATATCTAGATTTATCCATTTAAACTTATTTGATAAGTTGTTTAATTTAGAATTCAAATTAATTTAAGTTTGACTTAAATTCAATTTGAATCTGAATTAAAATTGAACTCTTGGATAATGGATAAAATATCTTCCTTCCTTATCTTATTTAGGTGCCACACACAAAGGGATAAAACCCTAGGGTGGCGGCCAACTAAGGGATAAGGGAAGGGATTTTTGTTCCAAATTCAAAATTGGAGATAAGGATTTGATCCTATTTTTGAAGATTGACTTCTTCTCTTTAAATATGAGATAAATGAAAGATTGTGTGACAATCTTAAAACACTTTTCAGCCCTAGTTTCCTAGGGTGGCGAAATTTCTCATAAAGAGAGAGAAAATATTTTCTCCAAAAATTCCACATCGTGCATGCGTTGGTGTTTGTGGAAATTCGAGTGTTTTAGAAACCGTTTTGTCTCACGTGTGCCCACACACACGTCTCCACGTGGAATCAAGGAATTGACGTGGAAGACTTTGGTGTTCTAAACACAAAAGCTTGGATCTAGGACTGTTAGGTGGTCAAAGAAAATCAAGATATCATCCGAGTCGGCTACAAGGTATTTTTTTAGGTTGATCCTTGAATCTTATAAATTAATGAGATTAATTTATTGGTGCATAAATTAATATAATCTATAGAGTATCTCAAAAGTTTTATGAAAATTTTTGTTGTACACGATCCGCCTTTCCGCTGCGTTTCCGCATCCGAATTCGATTCTGCTACCAACACTAGATCCAAGCTCTTTTGTTTAGAACACCAAAGTCTTCCACGTCAATTCCTTGATTCCACGTAGACGTGTGTGTGGGCACACGTGAGACAAAACGGTTTCTAAAACACTCGAATTTCCACAAACACCAACGCATGCACGATGTGGAATTTTTGGAGAAAACTATTTTCTCTCTCTTAGCTATGAGAAATTTCGGCCACACTAGGAAACTAGGGCTAAAAGTGTTTCAAGATTATCTCATATTTAAAGAGAAGAAGTCAATCTTTAAAATAGGATCAAATCCTTATCTCCAATTTTGAATTTGGAACAAAAAATCCCTTCCCCTTATCTCTTAATGGCCGGCCACCTTAGGGTTTTATCCCTTTGTGTGTGGCACCTAAATAAGATAAGGAAGGAAGATATTTTATCCATTATCCAAAGAGTTCAATTTTAATTCGTATTCAAATTCAATTTAAGTCAAACTTAAATTAATTTGAATTCTAAATTGAACAACTTATCAAATAAGTTTAAATGGATAAATCTAGATATGTTCAAATTCAAATTTAAATAATCTCATTATTTAAATAATAATTAATTCTCAATTAATTATTCTTTCTAGTATTTAATTTTAGAATTCCGTAATTTAAAATTTCCATTTTGCCCTTTGTGTCCGGGTAGAATTACAAGGACGACGGGACTAATGGACCTATAATTTGAGCTCCAATAAAATTAATAATTAATTAAACACTTTAATTAATTAATTAATTCTATTAATTCCAATAGTTACCCACTATAAACTTGGAATTGCACTCTCGGAATTATAGACATTAATTACTTCTAAACCGTGAAGTGTCCATTTGATATAGTCATTGCATATAGATCGATCCTCCATAAATAATTCATAATTAGAGTCGTAGAACTGCTAACCTCTAATTACATCTTTATCCTTGAGTACCATTGATTCTCTAATGGATAGTGATTCATAAAACACATTCATGAACCGTAGCGCCTTACTAATCCAAGTACCGAATCAACACTCAAGAGAATTATTTATCCGCTTTCTCTCAAGAAGGAATGGATTCCATCTCGTATAATAACATTCCTAGCTACCTATTTCATTATGTCTCCAAAATACAAGGAATAGGATTCAGGGTTTCTAACTGCATCGAGTAAATCAAAAGACATAAATCCATAAATAGGAGTTTGTTAAGAACTTAGGATTAAGATCATTCTATATATGACCATCGGAGACTCAATTAGAATTTCTATGCTTAACGGAAATTATTAGAAATTCATATTGTGTCTCAAGGCCCATGTTCCATATAATCTCATTATGCTAAATACACTCATTCAATATCTCACCATATTAACAAAGGTCAGCGGATAACACCGCTCCATTCTAAATGGGAATGACATGTATTAATAATGTTTTAATTAAAGATTCCAAACTTTAATTAAATTCATTATGAATAATTACTTTTTTGATTATTATCCTTAAACATTATCCTCTTGTATATAAACACTTATATACTATGTTTAAGGTTACATAAATAATCAAGGAATTTTATTTGATATTCATAAAATATTCATAAATATATGCACATAAAATGATGAATAAACTATTTTATTAAATAAATAATAAATATCCTTTTACATCTCATGCTTTCGGACACTATTCCCAACAATCTCCCACTTGTCCTAAAGGTGTGTCATGTCTCTAATCCCAAATCCATCTAAGTGCCGATCAAAAACGCTCAATGGCAATGTCTTGGTGAACGGGTCAAGAAGGTTGTCCTCCGACGCGATCTTCGAACCGCTACATCGCCTATCCACAATGTCTCCGATCAGTGATATTTCCTTTATATGTTTCGCACTCTTATGGCTTCTAGGTTCTTTTGAATTAGCCACCGCCCAATTGTTGTCACAAGAGAGCTTAATTGGCTTATCCATATCCGAACAACTTCCAATCGCTTAAGAACTTCCCGAGCCATGTAGCTTCTTTTATGGCTTCACAAGCTACAACATATTCAGCTTCCATGGTAGAGTCAAGAACACACTTTTGCTTTATACTTCCATACCACGGCTCCTCCATTAAGAGTGAACACAGATCCGTATGTCGACCGTCGACTATCTCTATCCGATTGGAAATCGACTGTGGTATCCGTGAGAGATGATCTTCCCCTAATATACTAACATATAGTTTCTCGCTCTCCTAAGATACTTGAGAATACACTTCACCGCAACCCAATGATCTAATCCCCGGGTTGACCGGTAGCGATCGACTACTCCCACCGACAGCGTATATCCGTCTTGTACACAACATGGCATACATAAGGCTTCCCACCCAAGCGTAGGATACCTTCTCATATCTTCTTCCCGCAAGGGGTCTTGGGACATTGCTCCTTAGAAAGATGAATACCATGCCTAGAAGGCAAATTCCCTTTCTTGGAGTTTTGCATCGAATACCTAGACAACACTTTGTCTATATAAGATGCTTGTGATAACGCTTAAAAGCTTTTTCTTGTATCTCGAATAATCTTGATCCCAAGAACATAGCTTGCCTCCTAAATCTTTCATTTGAATTGGTCGGCTAACCACCCTTTACATCCGTCATCATTCCCACATCATTCCCAATGAGTAGGATGTCATCGACGAAAGAATTAAGAAGACCACTTTCTCTTCTTTTCTTGTACTTGTAGACGCATGGTTCATCAATGTTTTGATCAAATCCATAAGACTTTACAACCTCATCAAACCCGATGTTCCATGATCTAGAAGCTCGCTTCATCCATAAATGGACCTTGCGCTTTGCGTACTTTCTCTCGCTGTTGGCCTTCCACTATGTAACCCTCCGGGTCGATCCATATAGATGGTTTCATCAAGATAGCCATTCGAAAAGTCGCCTTGACGTCCATCCGCCATATCTCATAGTCAAAATATGTCGAATGGCCGTGAGTATCCGGATGGACTTAAGCATGGCTATCGCAGAAAGTTTCCTCATAGTCAACTCCCTCCTTTTGGGTATAACCCTTAGCCACTAGCCTTGCTTTAAAAGTCTCTACTTTTCCATCCGCCTCCTCTCTTTCTTGAAGATCCACTTGCATCCAATGGGTTTTACCCCTTCGGGTAGATCTACAAGTTGCCGACCGAAAGTTAGAGTGCATAGACTCCATCTCGAGTTTCATAGTCGCTGCCATTCTTCCTTATCGTAATCATCCATCGCATCCTTAAAGGTCGATGGATCCTCCTTACCGCCATCGCCAGTGAGGACGATTTGGGCTTCCCCAGATAACTGCCTGTAACGTGCTTACCTCCCACTACGACGAGGTGCCATAGGAGTCCGATAGAATTGTGGTCTTTTCTCCGAGTGGTCCGACAACTCTTGTCGATTGTGGTCCCATCTCATCGGAAAGTAACTCTTCTAATACTATCTTACTTATGGGGCTTGAAATCTATCATATAGTCATGTTCTAAATGTGGCATTTGTCGATACAAACACCTTTTGATCCGCTTTGACTATAAAATGCCCCTCCTTGTCCCTTGTGGGTATCCCACAAAGATGCATACTTCACCTTGGTTCCAACTTCCCGGTTTTTGCCTCAAAGACGCAGGCCGGACTCCCCCATATGCGAATGTGTCTCAAACTAGGTTTTTGACCATTCCACAACTCTAGGGGTGTCTTAGGTATAGATTTAGATGGAACTAGATTCAGAATATACATAGCGTGTTTTTAGGCATAACCCCAAAAAGAAGTAGGCAAGAAGAATAACTCAACATTGATCTTATCATGTCGAGCAAAGTCCGATTTCTCCTTTCGCCACACCATTCTCTGTGGGTGTACCGGTGCGCAAATCAATTGGGATACCACACCTTCTTCAATCAAGAAACCCCGAACTCTTGGTCCGGTATTCACCCCCGATCCGATCAAGTCTTGATTGGTTTACCTAATTGTTTTTCAACTTCGCTTGGAATTCTCTAAACTTTCCAAAAGTTTCGTGATTTCCGCCAGCATCGTAAAACATAACCATATCTCGAATAGTCATCAATAAAGGTGACGAATATTCATAACCTCCTCTAGCTTGGACGCTTAATGGTCCACATACATCCGAATGTATCACCGTAGGGGTTCCGTAGCTCTTACTCCTTTTGTCAGAAAAAGGTCTCTTGGTCATTTTACCTTCCAAACAAGATTCACAGTCGAAGCTCGCCAACTTTTAGCTCACGCAAAGGACCATCCTTTACCGCCTTTCAATCCTATTTAGGTTAATGTGACCAAGTCTAAGGTGCCACATATGTGTTATTTTCGTGAGAAATCTTTTGCTTTTTATTCTTAGGTTCTAAGAACTCCAACATTTCAAAGAGTGTTAAGGAATTAGGGATTGGTTTTATACAATATAAACCATCATCCAGACGCCCGTAACAAATATTTAAACCATTTCGAGAAATATGAACAAATTCATTATCAAAATAAACTTTAAATAATTGTTCAAATAATTTGGCCACGTAAATCAAATTTCGCGAATGTCCGGAATAAAATAAACATTGTTCAAAAACTAAAAATTTATTTTCCTAAAACGAAGTCTAACTTCTCCCACCGCTTTTGCCGAAACTCTTTGCGCCATTGCCTACTTTCATCGTGTAGTCCCCATCGGCTAACTCAAAGATAACAACTAAGACTTTGCAAAGAAAAACAAACATGATTAGTTGCTCCCGAATCAATTATCCAGCCGAGGTATCACCTCTACTAAACATGTTTCAAGAACTAGTAAATGTGATTTACCTTGTTCCTTTTCTCTTCGCTTTTTCCCCTTCCTCTTCTCGTTTTTTTTCCTTTTGTTTTTACCGAACTTCCTCGCAACTACAACATTTGCTTCTCCTCCCCTTCTTTTGTTGGTGGATTCAAGTTTTGCGGGTCATTCATGAGTTCAAAGAGATTGCACTTTTTTGTTCATAACAAAGTTGTTCACGAACTCATGAAAGTCGTGGATAGGCTTTCCAGATGATGCCAACTTGGGTGGCTTCATCGATTCTGCACCATTGAGCCCGCATCGCGGAGGTGATCAATCATGTTCAAAACATGTGCCTTGATCAAGAACCTTTCATCTTATCGCTCATGAAAGCCCCACGGCATCCAAACGAGCCTTTTTCGTATGGAGCGCCAACATGGCTTCTAGAGACCCATTATCTCATAAGGCCTCCATCTCCTCATGATTTTTATGGGGTTAATATCGCTTATGTCGGCAAAAGATAAAGCACTTTGTTTTATTGTTGGCCTTGATCCAGTGATCAAAAGGTTCCCGGCGGTTTTGGATGCATTAGTCATGGGTTCGTGAGGACATTCCTCCGCTTAGACAAACTTATAGTCTTCGCATCCAATAGTATGTTCATGTTACTTTTCCACTTAGCATAATTATCACCGCCTAATTTTTTCTTACCGCTAGTAGTGTGATAATGGGATTCGACATATTGTTGGAAATAAATAGAATATTCATCTAATCAATTTATGTGCATGAATATCAAGGCATGTTAATTTTGGCACAATTAAATATGATGCATGATGCACATGAAAATACATAAATCATGTTTTAATTTTGGGTGCCAACGATAATTCAATTTACCACGAATATAGTGTGTCACCGTAGGGTAGGTCAAAATATCACAAATTGAACCGAGACCTTCTCAATTAATAAATATAATCAAAATATCTCATATTTTCATATTTATCAACTACCGCTAATTTTGGTCAAAAATATAATCAACAATTTGATTATATCTCCATGAGTGTAACCCATCATTTCGCATTCTACAGACTTAACTCCGAGTGCCGCCGTAGGGGGTAGGTCAAACCGGAAATACATCCTTGAATCCTATCGCTAGGAAGTCAACCTTGTTATTGATCCGAAAGAACACTTTCCGTAGGGAGTGCGGAATCGGTGCCGCCAAGCCCCTTTCCGAATCTCACGGTGTTGAACTAATGATGGAGACCAAAGGGGTCGTGTTGTCATACAACCCTCTCCCACTCATTATTTTGCAAATATGTATTTTGTTTGAAAAACATCTCATGATTTTCAAATCGAAAAATAAACAATTTATTTTTTCTGGATATGTGAAATTCAAAATTTAACTTTTAAATTCAATTTCACATGTAACATTATTTTGCAAATCAATTTTGCAACTTAAATCAATTTAATCATATTAAATCGATTTTTCAAATAAGATGGTTTTTATTTTATTTTATTTTTCTAAAACACTTTTATAATAAATAAAATAAATAATAACAATTGCGCAGTATGCATGGCATGTTATAAAAACATATGAGTAGGCACATTATATCTACATGGCATGTTATATGCATGGACATATATATTATATAATTATCAACATAAAATATAAATATATGCAATCAACTATTGAGATGGATTTGACCGGTCCCATGGAAAAATAAATTACAACTCAATCGAATCGAATAAATAAATAATTACAATAATTATATTCTTCCGCCCAACATCAACGGGACTTCGATTCTTGAATTCTTTATTCTTCGCTTCATTCTTTTGTCTCCGGTTGGATTTCACCTTCCTTGATCCGAACTTTTTTCGGTCTGGTTAAATGCAAATCGCTTTTAAATCCTTTAAATTTCGAATTGAACCTGGGCCGCCAGCGGGGCCGCGGGATCGCCGGGCCACCGGCGTCACCCGACGCCAGCGCCCTGACGCGGGCGCTGGGCGCCGGACGCCCGGACCGCCATAATTGGCCGCAATCCCCGCCCGGGTTTAATTAATTAATTAATTCTATTAATTCCAACCGGGACGCGGCACGAAATTTGGAATTTTTCCGGGCTTTACGGGCTTCTTTGAAGGCCCAAACATGATCTTCAAGGCCTCCTTCTTGATTCAAAATCAAAACCCTAATTCTACCCAAATCCTAGAATTACAATAATTTAATCCCAATTAAATTACAAATAATTTATTAACGAATGAATATAACCGATCCATGGAACCATATAATTAACGACCAAATCCATCATCCATACATTCATCATCATGAATAAAAAAATAAACATCCATAAATGCAAGTGCCTACTCATCACATACATACATATTTAAATATCATATTTAATATTGATTATTTAAAATAATGAAGCATAAATTAATATCGCCTATAAACCGCCCTCGATACTAATTGTTGGTTGTCGAATCGAATTGCCATGGAAAACGCAATGAAAGGCGGATCGTGTATAACAAAAATTTTCATAAAACTTTTGAGATACTCTATAGATTATATTAATTTATGCACCAATAAATTAATCTCATTAATTTATAAGATTCAAGGATCAACCGAAAAATACCTTGTAGCCGACTTTTGATGATATCTTGATTTTCTTTGACCACGAACAGTCCTAGCTCCAAGCTTTTTTGTTTAGAACACCAAAGTCTTCCACGCCAATTCCTTTGATTCCACGTAGACGTGTGTGTGGGGCACACGTGAGACAAAACGGTTTCTAAAACACTCAAATTTCCACAAACACCAACGATGCACGATGTGGAATTTTTGGAGAAAAATATTTTCACTCTTTTTTGCTATGAGAAAATTCGCCACACTAGGAAACTAGGGCTGAAAATGTTTCAAAAATTGTCTTTCAATTTTTCATTTATCTCATATTTAAAGAGAAGAAGTCAAACTTCAAAATAGGATCAAATCTTTATCTCCAATTTTGAATTTGGAACAAAAATCCCTTCCCTTATCCTCTTAATGGCCGCCACCACTAGGGTTTTATCCCTTTGTGTGTGGCACCTAAATAAGATAAGGAAGGAAGATATTTTATCCATTATCCAAAGAGTTCAATTTTAATTCAGATTCAAATTTAATTTAAGTCAAACTTAAATTAATTTGAATTCTAAATTGAACAACTTATCAAATAAGTTTAAATGGATAAATCTAGATATGTTCAAATTCAAATTTAAATAATCTCATTATTTAAATAATAATTAATTCTCAATTAATTATTCTTCGAGTATTTAATTTTAGAATTCCGTAATTCTAAAATTCCCATTTTGCCCTTTTGTGTCCGGTAGAATTACAAGGACGACGCTGGGACTAATGGACCCATAATTCTGAGCTCCAATAAAATTAATAATTAATTAAACACTTTAATTAATTAATTAATTCTATTAATTCCAATAGTTACCCACTATAAACTTGGAATTGCACTTTCTAATTATAGACATTAATTACTTCTAAACCGTGAAGTGTCCATTTGATATAGTCATTGCATATAGATCGATCCTCCATAAATAATTCATAATTAGAGTCGCAGAACTGCTAACCTCTAATTACATCTTTATCCTTGAGTACCATTCTTACTAATCCAAGAGAATCAACATCAAGAGAATTATTTATCTCCGCTTCTCTCAAGAAGGAATGGATTCCATCTCGTATAATAACATTCCTATTTACCTATTCATTATGTCTCCAAAATACAAGGAATAGGATTCGGGTTTCGAAATCCGTAAAATCAAAAGACATAAATCCATAAATAGGAGTTTGTTAAGAACTCGGATTAAGATCATTCTATATATGACCATCGGTAGACTCAATTAGAATTTCTATGCTTAACGGAAATTATTAGAAATTCATATTGTGTCTCAAGGCCCATGTTCCATATAATCTCATTATGCTAAATACACTCATTCAATATCTCGCCATATTAATAAAGTGGATAACACTGCTCCATTCTAAATGGAATGACATGTATTAATAATGTTTTAATTAAAGATTCCAAACTTTAATTAAATTCATTATGAACAATTACTTTTGATTATTATCCTTAAACATTATCCTCTTGTATATAACACTTATATACTATGTTTAAGGTTACATAAATAATCAAGAAATTTTATTTGATATT
>JABXEQ010000185.1:0-32703 GCA_012066045.3 Morus alba | reverse complement strand
GATCCGTAAATCGCTGTCGGGCCTATAATATACCAAATCAAGCACTCATCAAGCTCTACAAATCAAGGGGTCGGAAAACCAACAACCCAATTTTTTAGGCCGAAATTCACTTGTTTTCACCGAACTCCAGCTTTTTGAGAAAAAAATCGGGAGGAAAAAAATCGAGAACTGTCAATCAATACGGCCATAAAACTTTTGATCCGTAAATCGTTGTTTTCATGGGCCTATAATATACCAAATCAAGCACTCATCAAGCTCTACAAATTTGGCGGGTCGAAAACCCAACAACCCAATTTTTTAGGCCGAAATTCACTTGTTTTCACCACCGCTTTGGAGAAAAAAAAAATCGAGAACTCGGATCAATACGGCCATAACTTTTGATCCAGAAATCGTTGCTGGGCCTATAATATACCAAATCGAAGCACTCATCAAGCTCTACAAATTTGGCGGGTCGAAACCCAACAACCCAATTTTTTAGGCCGAAATTCACTTGTTTTCATCAGTTTTGGAGGAAAAAAAAATCGAGAACTGTGACTGAATACGGCCATAACTTTTGATCCGGAAATCGTTGCTGGGCCTATAATATACCAAATCGAAGCACTCATCAAGCTCTACAAATTTGGCGGGTCGAAACCCAACAACCCAATTTTTTAGGCCGAAATTCACTTGTTTTCACCGCTTTTGGAGGAAAAAAATCGAGAACTCAGGATCAATACGCCATAACTTTTTTGATCCGTAAATCGTTGTCGGGCCTATAATATACCAAATCAAGCACTCATCAAGCTCTACAAATCAAATTTGGGTCGAAAAACCCAACAACCCAATTTTTTAGGCCGAAATTCACTTGTTTTCACCGCTTTGAGAAAAAAATCGAAAAAAAAACTTTGATCCGAAATCGTTGATCCTATAATATACCAAATCAAGCACATCAAGCTCTACAATTTTGATCCGTAAACCCAAATTTTTTAGGCCTAATAATATACCAAAAAAAATCGAGAACTCATCAAGCCATAACTTTTGATCCGTAAATCGTTGTGGGCCCTATAATACCAAATCAACCCAAAGCTTTTAGGAAACCCAAAACCCAATTTTTTTTCAATTCACTTTGTTTTCAAAAAAGGAAAAAAATCGAGAACTGTGGATCAATACGGCCATAACTTTTGATCCGTAAATCGTTGTCGGGCCTATAATATACCAAATCAAGCACTCATCAAGCTCTACAAATCATCAAGCTCTACAAATCGAAAACCCAACAACCCAATTTTTTAGGCCGAAATTCACTTGTTTTCACCGCTTTTGAGAAAAAAAAATCGAGAACTGTGGATCAATACGGCCATAACTTTTGATCCGTAAATCGTTGTCGGGCCTATAATATACCAAATCAAAGCACTCATCAAGCTCTTTTTTAAAATCAAGGGGGTTTGAAACCCAACAACCCAATTTTTTAGGCCGAAATTCACTTGTTTTCACCGCTTTGGAGAAAAAAAAATTTTCACGAGAAAAAATCTCAGGATCAATACGGCCATAACTTTTGATCCGTAAATCGTTGTCGGGCCTATAATATACCAAATCAAAGCACTCATCAAAGCTCTACAAATTTGGGGGGTCGAAACCCAACAACCCAATTTTTTAGGCCGAATTCACTTGTTTTCACCGCTTTTTGAGAAAAAAAAATCGAGAACCAATCAATACGCCCATAACTTTTTGATCCGTAAATCGTTGTCGGGCCTATAATATACCAAATCAAGCACTCATCAAGCTCTACAAATTTGGCGGTGGTCAAACCCAACAACCCAATTTTTTAGGCCGAATTCACTTGTTTTCATCAATTTGAAAAAAAAACTTGGAAAACCCATTTTTGATAACTTTTTTGATCCGTAAATCGTTGTCGGGCCTATACCAAATCAAAAAGCACTCATCAAGCTTCTACAAATCATGGGGTCGAAACCAAAACAACCCAATTTTTAGGCCGAAAACTTGTTTTCACCGGCTTTGGAGGAAAAAAAATCGAGAACCGTGGATCAACCCATAAACTTTGATCCGTAAATCGTTGGGGGCCTATAATATACCAAATCAAGCACTCATCAAGCTTACAAAAATTTGGGGTCGAAACCCAACAACCCAATTTTTTTAGGCCGAATTCACTTTTTTTCACGCTTTTGAGGAGGAAAAAAATCGAGAAACTCAGGATCAATACGGCCATAACTTTTGATCCGTAAATCGTTGTCGGGCCTATAATATACCAAATCAAGCACTCATCAAGCTCTACAAATCATGGGGTCGAAACCCAACAACCCAATTTTTTAGGCCGAAATTCACTTGTTTTCACCGCTTTTGAGGAAAAAAAAAAGCTCGAGAACCCAATTTTTTTAGGATCAAATACGGGACCATAATAACTTTTGATCCGTAAATCGTTGTCGGGCCTATAATATACCAAATCAAAGCACTCATCAAGCTCTACAAATCAAGGGGGGTCGAAACCCAACAACCCAATTTTTTTAGGCCGAAATTCACTTGTTTTCACCGCTTTGGAGGAAAAAAATCGAGAACTGGGATCAATACGCCATAACTTTTGATCCGTAAATCGTTGTCGGGCCTATAATATACCAAATCAAGCACTCATCAAGCTCTACAAATCAATGGGTCGAAACCCAACAACCCAATTTTTTTTTAGCCGAAATTCACTTGTTTTCACCGCTTTTTGAGGAAAAAAAATCGAGAACTGTGGATCAATACGGCCATAACTTTTGATCCGTAAATCGTATACCAAATCGGGCCTATAATATACCAAATCAAGCACTC
This sequence comes from Morus alba, assembly GCA_012066045.3. Lineage (NCBI taxonomy): Eukaryota > Viridiplantae > Streptophyta > Magnoliopsida > Rosales > Moraceae > Morus > Morus alba. Next base: position 29,901 of record JABXEQ010000185.1, on the reverse strand, counting down.
ATCAAGCTTTCACCGCTTTGGACAAAAAAATACCGGGTCGAAACCCAACAACCCAATTTTTTAGGCCGAAATTCACTTGTTTTCAAACCCAACAACCCAATTTTTTAGGAAAAAAATCGAGAAAAAAATCGAGAACCGTGGATCAATACGGCCATAACTTTTGATCCGTAAATCGTTGTCGGGCCTATAATATACCAAATCAAGCACTCATCAAGCTCTACAAATCATGGTCGAAAAACCCAACAACCCAATTTTTTAGGCCGAAATTCACATGTTTTCATCAGCTTTGAGGAAAAAATCGAGAACTGAATTTTGAATAAATCGCCATAACTTTTGATCCGTAAATCGTTGTCGGGCCTATAATATACCAAATCAAAGCACTCATCAAGCTCTACAAATCAAACTTTTGATCCGTAAACCAACAAACCCAATTTTTTTTAAATTTGGGCGAAACCCAATTTTTATGCTTGTTTTCACCACCGCTTTTGAGGAAAAAAAATCGAGAACTGATCAAATACGGCCATAACTTTTGATCCGTAAATCGTTGTTGGGCCTATAATATATACCAAATCAAGCACTCATCAAGCTCTACAAATTTGGGGGGTCGGTCCCAACAACCCAATTTTTTAGGCCGAAATTCACTTGTTTTCACCAGCTTTTGGAGGAAAAAAAATCGAGAACTGTGGATCAATACGCCATAACTTTTGATCCGTAAATCGTTGTCGGGCCTATAATATACCAAATCAAAGCACTCATCAAGCTCTTTTTGGGGGTCACAAATCATGGGGGTCGAAACCCAACAACCCAATTTTTTTAGGCCGAAATTCACTTGTTTTCATCAGTTTTGAGGAAAAAAAAAAAACTGAATCAATACGAATACGCCTTTTTTGATCCGTAAATCGTTGTCGGGCCTATAATATACCAAATCAAGCACTCATCAAGCTCTACAAATTTGGCGGGGTCGAAACCCAACAACCCAATTTTTTAGGCCGAAATTCACTTGTTTTCACCGCTTTTGGAGGAAAAAAATCGAGAACTGGGATCAATACGGCCATAACTTTTGATCCGTAAATCGTTGTCGGGCCTATAATATACCAAATCAAAGCACTCATCAAGCTCTACAAATCATGGGTCGGTCGAAACCCAACAACCCAATTTTTTTTAGGCCGAAATTCACTTGTTTTCACCGCTTTTGGAGGAAAAAAAATCGAGAACTGAACCAATACGGCCATAACTTTTGATCCATAAATCGTTGCTGGGCCTATAATATACCAAATCGAAGCACTCATCAAGCTCTACAAATTTGGGGTCGAAACCCAACAACCCAATTTTTTAGGCCGAAATTCACTTGTTTTCATCAGTTTTGGAGGAAAAAAATCGAGAACTCGTGGATCGAATACGCCATAACTTTTGATCCGGAAATCGTTGCTGGGCCTATAATATACCAAATCGAAGCACTCATCAAGCTCTACAAATTTGGCGGGTCGAAACCCAACAACCCAATTTTTAGGCCGAAATTCACTTGTTTTCACCAGCTTTTGGAGGAAAAAAAAAGAACTTTGATCCGAAATCGAATAATATACATAACTTTTGATCCGTAAATCGTTGTTTTCCCTATAATATACCAAATCAAGCACTTTTGATCAAAATCGCTCTATAAATACCAAATCAAGCACTCATCAAGTCGAAAACCCAACAACCCAATTTTTTTTAGGCCGAAATTCACTTGTTTTCACCGCTTTTGGAGGAAAAAAAAAATCGAGAAACTGGGATCAATACGGCCATAACTTTTTGATCCGTAAATCGTTGTCGGGCCTATAATATACCAAATCAAAGCACTCATCAAGCTCTACAAATCTGGCGGGTCGAAACCCAACAACCCAATTTTTTAGGCCGAAATTCACTTGTTTTCACCGCTTTTTGAGGAAAAAATCGAGAAACTGTGGATCAATACGGCCATAACTTTTGATCCGTAAATCGTTGTCGGGCCTATAATATACCAAATCGAAGCACTCATCAAGCTCTACAAATCTGCCGGGTCGAAACCCAACAACCCAATTTTTTAGGCCGAAATTCACTTGTTTTCACCGCTTTGGAGAAAAAAAAATCGAGAACTCGGATCAAATACGCCATAACTTTTGATCCGTAAATCGCTGTGGGCCTATAATATACCAAATCAAAGCACTAATATACCAAATCAAAGCTCTACAAATTTGGGGTCGAAACCCAACAACCCAATTTTTTAGGCCGAAATTCACTTGTTTTCACCGCTTTTGAGGAAAAAAAAATCGAGAACTGGGATCAATACGGCATAACTTTTGATCCGTAAATCGTTGTCGGGCCTATAATATACCAAATCAAGCACTCATCAAGCTCTACAAATCATGGCGGGTCGAAAAACCCAACAACCCAATTTTTTTTTAGGCCGAAATTCACTTGTTTTCACCGCTTTTGAGGAAAAAAAAATCGAGAAACTGGGATCAATACGCCATAACTTTTGATCCGTAAATCGTTGTCGGGCCTATAATATACCAAATCAAGCACTCATCAAGCTCTACAAATTTGGCATGGGTCGAAACCCAACAACCCAATTTTTTTTAGGCCGAAATTCACTTGTTTTCACCAATTTGCTTTGAGAAAAAAATCGAGAACTGCGGATTTTCACAGAAAAAAATCGCCAACCGCGGATCAATAACTAACTTTTGATCCGTAAATCGTTGTCGGGCCTATAATATACCAAATCAAGCACTCATCAAGCTCTACAAATCAAGGGGGTCGAAACCCAACAACCCAATTTTTTTTTAGGGCCGAAATTCACTTGTTTTCACCACTTGTTTTTTGAGAAAAAATCGAGAACTGTGGATCAATACGGCCATAACTTTTGATCCGTAAATCGTTGTCGGGCCTATAATATACCAAATCAAAGCACTCATCAAGCTCTACAAATCAAGGGGTCGAAACCCAACAACCCAATTTTTTTAGCCGAAATTCACTTGTTTTCACCGCTTTTGGAGGAAAAAAATCGAGAAACGTGGATCAATACGGCCATAACTTTTGATCCGTAAATCGTTGTCGGGCCTATAATATACCAAATCAAGCACTCATCAAGCTCTACAAATCAAGGGTCGAAAACCCAACAACCCAATTTTTTTTAGCCGAAATTCACTTGTTTTCACCGCTTTTGGAGGAAAAAAAATCGAGAACTCGGATCGAATACGGCCATAATAACTTTTGATCCGTAAATCGTTGTCGGGCCTATAATATACCAAATCAAAAATCTTGGCGCACTCATCAAGCTCTACAAATTTTGGGGTCGAAACCAACACAACCCAATTTTTAAATCGGCCGAAATTCAAATGTTTCACCGCTTTTGAGGAAAAAAAATCGAGAACTGTGGATCAAACGGCCATAACTTTTGATCCGTAAATCGTTGTCGGGCCTATAATATACCAAATCAAGCACTCATCAAGCTCTACAAATCAAGGGGTCGAAACCCAACAAACCCAATTTTTTTTAGCCGAAATTCACTTGTTTTCACCAGCTTTGGAGGAAAAAAAATCGAGAACTCAAATCAATACGGCCATAACTTTTGATCCGTAAATCGTTGTTTTCATGCCTATAATATACCAAATCAAGCACTCATCAAGCTCTACAAATCAAATCAAGCACTCATCAAGCTCGAAAACCCAACAACCCAACAACCCAATTTTTTAGCCGAAATTCACTTGTTTTCACCGCTTTTGAGGAAAAAAATCGAGAAACTGGGATCAATACGGCCATAACTTTTTTGATCCGTAAATCGTTGTCGGGCCTATAATATACCAAATCAAGCACTCATCAAGCTCAAGCTACAAATTTGGGGTCGAAACCCAACAACCCAATTTTTTAGGCCGAAATCACTTGTTTTCACCGCTTTGAGGAAAAAAAATCGAAACTGTGGATCGAATACGGCCATAACTTTTGATCCGTAAATCGCTGTCGGGCCTATAATATACCAAATCAAGCACTCATCAAGCTCTACAAATTTAAGGGGGTCGAAACCAAAACCCAACCCAATTTTTTTAGGCCGAAATTCACTTGTTTTCACCACCGTTTTTGAGAAAAAAAAAATCGAAACCGTGGATCAATACGATATACCAAATAACTTTTGATCCGTAAAACCGTTTTTATCACTTGGGCCTATAATATACCAAATTTTGATCCGTAAATCGCACTATAATATACCAAATCAAGCACTCATCAAAAAAATTGGGGGTCGAAAACCCAACAACCCAATTTTTTAGGCCGAAATTCACTTGTTTTCACCGCTTTTGAGAGAAAAAAATCGAGAACTGTGGATCAATACGGCCATAACTTTTGATCCGTAAATCGTTGCCGGGCCTATAATATACCAAATCGAAGCACTCATCAAGCTCTACAAATCAAAAATTGGGGGTCGAAACCCAACAACCCAATTTTTTAGGCCGAAATTCACTTGTTTTCACCGCTTTGGAGGAAAAAAAAAATCGAGAACTGAATGATCGAATACGGCCATAACTTTTGATCCAGAAATCGTTGCTGGGCCTATAATATACCAAATCAAAGCACTCATCAAGCTCTACAAATCAAATCAAGGGTCGAAACCCAACAACCCAATTTTTTTTAGGCCGAAATTCACTTGTTTTCACCGCTTTTGGAGGAAAAAAAATCGAGAACTGTGGATCAATACGCCATAACTTTTTGATCCAGAAATCGTTGCTGGGCCTATAATATACCAAATCGAAGCACTCGTCAAGCTCTACAAATCTGGCGGGTCGAAACCCAACAACCCAATTTTTTAGGCCTAAATTCACTTGTTTTCATCAGTTTGGAGGAAAAAAATCGTAGAACAGTGAATGAATACGGCCATAACTTTTGATCCAGAAATCGTTGCTGGGCCTATAATATACCAAATCGAAGCACTCATCAAGCTCTACAAATTTGGCGGGTCGAAACCCAACAACCCAATTTTTTAGGCCGAAATTCACTTGTTTTCATCAGTTTTGGAGAAAAAAAAATCGTAGAACTGTGACTGAATACGGCCATAACTTTTGATCCAGAAATCGTTGCTGGGCCTATAATATACCAAATCGAAGCACTCATCAAGCTCTACAAATCAAATCAAACCAAAACCCAACAACCCAATTTTTTAGGCCGAAATTCACTTGTTTTCACCAAGCTTTTGAGAAAAAAAACCCAATTCGAGAAATTCACTTGTTTTCACCGCTTTGAGAAAAAAATCGAGAACCGAATACGCCATAAACTTTTGATCCGTAAATCGTTGTCGGGCCTATAATATACCAAATCAAGCACTCATCAAGCTCTACAAATCAAGGGGTCGAAACCCAACAACCCAATTTTTAGGCCGAAATTCACTTGTTTTCACCAGCTTTTGAGAAAAAAAATCGAGAACTGGATCGAATACGGCCATAACTTTTGATCCGTAAATCGTTGTCGGGCCTATAATATACCAAATCAAATCAAGCACTATCAAGCTCTACAAATTTGGCGGGAAACCCAACAACCCAATTTTTTTTAGGCCGAAATTCACTTGTTTTCACCAGCTTTTGAGAAAAAAAAAATCGAGAACTGGGATCAATACGGCCATAACTTTTGATCCGTAAATCGTTGTCGGGCCTATAATATACCAAATCAAAGCACTCATCAAGCTCTACAAATCAAGGGGTCGAAACCCAAAACCCAATTTTTTTTAGGCCAAATTCACTTGTTTTCACCGCTTTTGGAGGAAAAATCGAGAAATCTGGATCAATACGGCCATAAACTTTTGATCCGTAAATCGTTGTCGGGCCTATAATATACCAAATCAAAAATCGCACTCATCAAAATCGCTCTATCAAATCTACAAAATTTGGGGTCGAAACCCAACAACCCAATTTTTTTTAGCCGAAATTCACTTGTTTTCACCGCTTTGAGGAAAAAAAAAATCGAGAAACTCGTGGATCAATACGGCCATAACTTTTGATCCGTAAATCGTTGTCGGGCCTATAATATACCAAATCAAAGCACTCATCAAGCTCTACAAATTTTATGGCAAATGGTCGAAACCCAACAACCCAATTTTTTAGCCGAAATTCACTTGTTTTCACCGCTTTTGGAAAAAAAATCGAGAACTGTGGATCAATACGGCCATAACTTTTGATCCGTAAATCGTTGTCGGGCCTATAATATACCAAATCAAGCACTCATCAAGCTCTACAAATTTGGGGGTCGAAACCAACAACCCAAATTTTTTTTGCCGAAATTCACTTGTTTTCACCGCTTTTGAGAAAAAAAAAATCGAGAACTCGTGGATCAAATACGGCCATAACTTTTTTGATCCGTAAATCGTTGTCGGGCCTATAATATACCAAATCAAGCACTCATCAAGCTCTACAAATCAAGGGGGTCGAAACCCAACAACCCAATTTTTTAGGCCGAAATCACTTGTTTTCACCGCTTTGGAGGAAAAAAAATCGAGAACTGTGGATCAATACGGCCATAAACTTTTGATCCGTAAATCGTTGTCGGGCCTATAATATACCAAATCAAAATCAACTCATCAAGCTCTACAAATCAAGGGGGTCGAAACCCAACAACCCAATTTTTTTAGGCCGAAATTCACTTGTTTTCACCGCTTTGGAGGAAAAAAAATCGAGAAACTGTGGATCAATACGGCCATAAACTTTTGATCCGTAAATCGTTGTCGGGCCTATAATATACCAAATCAAGCACTCATCAAGCTCTAAAATTTGGCGGGTCGAAAACCAACAACCCAATTTTTTAGGCCGAAATTCACTTGTTTTCACCGCTTTTGGAGGAAAAAAAAAACCCAGAACTCAGGATCAATACGGCCATAACTTTTGATCCGGAAATCGTTGCTGGGCCTATAATATACCAAATCGAAGCACTCATCAAGCTCTACAAATTTGGCGGGTCGAAACCCAACAACCCAATTTTTTAGGCCGAAATTCACTTGTTTTCACCGCTTTTTTGTTGAAAAAAAATCGAGAACTCATCAAGCTCTACAAATTTGGCAACGAAACCCAACAACCCAATTTTTAGGATCGAATAGAGAAAAAATCGTTGAACTGTGACTCAATACGGCCATAACTTTTGATCCAGAAATCGTTGCTGGGCCTATAATATACCAAATCGAAGCACTCATCAAGCTCTACAAATCAAGGGGGGTCGAAAACCCAACAACCCAATTTTTAGGCCGAAATTCACTTGTTTTCATCGCTTTGGAGGAAAAAATCGAATGGATCGAATACGCCCATAACTTTTGATCCGAAATCGTTGTCGGGCCTATAATATACCAAATCAAGCACTCATCAAGCTCTAAAATCAAGCACTCATCAAGGTCGAAACCCAAACCCAACAACCCAATTTTTAGGCCGAAATTCACTTGTTTTCACCGCTTTGAGGAAAAATCGAGAAACATCAATACGGCCATAAACTTTTGATCCGTAAATCGTTGTCGGGCCTATAATATACCAAATCAAAGCACTCATCAAGCTCTACAAATTTGGGGGGTCGAAACCCAACAACCCAATTTTTTTAGCCGAAATTCTTGTTTTCACCACCGCTTTTGGAGGAAAAAAAAATCGAGAACCGTGGATCAATACGCCCATAACTTTTGATCCGTAAATCGTTGTCGGGCCTATAATATACCAAATCGAAGCACTCATCAAGCTCTACAAATCTCATGGTCGAAACCCAACAACCCAATTTTTTAGGCCGAAATTCACTTGTTTTCACCGCTTTTGAGGAAAAAATCGAGAACTGGATCAAATACGGCCATAACTTTTGATCCGGAAATCGTTGCTGGGCCTATAATATACCAAATCGAAGCACTCATCAAGCTCTACAAATCTGGCGGGTCGAAACCCAACAACCCAATTTTTTAGGCCGAAATTCACTTGTTTTCATCAGTTTTGAGGAAAAAAAAAATCGTAGAACTGTGACTGAATACGGCCATAACTTTTGATCCAGAAATCGTTGCTGGGCCTATAATATACCAAATCGAAGCACTCATCAAGCTCTACAAATCTGGCGGGTCGAAACCCAACAACCCAATTTTTTAGGCCGAAATTCACTTGTTTTCACCGCTTTTGAGGAAAAAAATCGAGAAACCGTGGATCAATACGACCATAACTTTTGATCCGTAAATCGTTGTCGGGCCTATAATATACCAAATCAAATCACTCATGATCCGTCGTTGTCGGGCAATATACCAAATCAAGCACTCATCAAGCTCTAAAATTGGCGGGTCGAAACCCAACAACCCAATTTTTAGGCCGGTCCCAAACCCAACAACCCAATTTTTAGGCCGAAATTCACTTGTTTTCACCGCTTTTGGAGGAAAAAAAATCGAGAAACTTTGGATGGAATACAATACGCCATAACTTTTGATCCGTAAATCGTTGTCGGGCCTATAATATACCAAATCAAGCACTCATCAAGCTCTACAAATCAATGGGTCGAAACCCAAACAACCCAATTTTTTTTAGCCGAAATTCACTTGTTTTCACATCTTTTGAGGAAAAAAAAAATCGAGAACTGAGGATCAATACGGCCATAACTTTTTGATCCGTAAATCGTTGTCGGGCCTATAATATACCAAATCAAGCACTCATCAAGCTCTACAAATCAAGCGGGTCGAAAAACCCAACAACCCAATTTTTTTAGGCCGAAATTCACTTGTTTTCACCGCTTTTGAGAAAAAAAAATCGAGAACTCGATCCAATACGGCCATAACTTTTTTGATCCGTAAATCGTTGTCGGGCCTATAATATACCAAATCAAAGCACTCATCAAGCTCTACAAATTTGGCATGGTCGTAAACCCAACAACCCAATTTTTAGGCCGAAATTCACTTGTTTTCACGCTTTTTGAGGAAAAAATCGAGAACTGTGGATCAATACGGCCATAACTTTTTGATCCGTAAATCGTTGTCGGGCCTATAATATACCAAATCAAGCACTCATCAAGCTTCATAAATTTGGCGGGTCGAAAACCCAACAACCCAATTTTTAGGCCGAAATTCACTTGTTTTCACCGCTTTTGAGAGAAAAAAATCGAGAACTGGATCGAATACGAATACGCCATAACTTTTGATCCGTAAATCGTTGTCGGGCCTATAATATACCAAATCAAGCACTCATCAAGCTCTACAAATTTGGGGTCGAAACCCAACAACCCAATTTTTTAGGCCGAAATTCACTTGTTTTCACCGCTTTTGAGAAAAAAATCGAGAAACTGATCAATACGGCCATAACTTTTGATCCGTAAATCGTTGTCGGGCCTATAATATACCAAATCAAGCACTCATCAAGCTCTACAAAAAAAAAATTGGAACAAAAATCGTCAACAACCCAAACCCAACCCAATTTTTTAGGCCGAAATTCACTTGTTTTCACCGCTTTTGGAGGAAAAAAAACGAGAACTAACTTTTGATCCGTAAATCGTGGATCTAATACGGCCATAACTTTTGATCCGTAAATCGTTGTCGGGCCTATATATACCAAATCAAAGCACTCATCAAGCTCTACAAATCAAGCACTGGGGTCGGTCGAACCCAACAACCCAATTTTTTTTGGCCGAAATTCACTTGTTTTCACCGCTTTTTGAGAAAAAAAAAATCGAGAAACTGTGGATCGAATACGGCCATAACTTTTGATCCGTAAATCGTTGTCGGGCCTATAATATACCAAATCAAGCACTCATCAAGCTCTACAAATCATGGGGGGTCGAAACCCAACAACCCAATTTTTTAGGCCGAAAATTCACTTGTTTTCACCGCTTTTGGAGGAAAAAAAAAAGAACTCGGATCAATACGGCCATAACTTTTGATCCGTAAATCGTTGTCGGGCCTATAATATACCAAATCAAGCACTCATCAAGCTCTACAAATTTGGGGGTCGGTCGAACCCACAACCCAATTTTTTAGGGCCGAAATTCACTTGTTTTCACCGCTTTTGGAGGAAAAAATCGAGAACTGTGGATCAAATACGCCATAACTTTTGATCCGTAAATCGTTGTCGGGCCTATAATATACCAAATCAAGCACTCATCAAAACCCAACAACCCAATTTTTTAAAATCACTTGTTTTCACCGCTTTTGGAGAAAAAAATCCCAACAACCCAATTTTTTCGGGCCTAAATTACAAATGTTTTCATCAAGCTTTTTTGAGGAAAAAAACAAAACAACCCAATTTTTTAGGCCGAATAACTTTTTTCATCCGAAAAAAATCGAGAACTGGATCCTAAAAATATTTTGATCCGTAAATCGAAATATCAATTTTTCATCAAATCTACAAATTTTTCGAAAATAACCCAATTTTTTAGGCCGAAATTCACTTGTTTTCAAATTTTTTCGAGAACCGGGATCAAACGGCCAAACTTTTGATCCAAATTTTTTCATTATACCAAATCAAGCTTTTCAAGCTCTACAAATTTGGGAAAAAAAATTTTTAGGCCGAACTTGTTTTTTCATCGAGGAAAAAAAATCGTGAGAACTGAGGATCAATAATACTTTTTTGATCCGTAAATCGTTGTCGGGCCTATAATATACCAAATCAAGCACTCATCAAGCTCTACAAATGGGGGGGGAAAACCCAACAACCCAATTTTTTAGGGCGAAATTCACTTGTTTTCACCGCTTTTGGAGGAAAAAAAATCGAGAACTGGATCGAATACGGCCATAAACTTTGATCCGTAAATCGTTGTCGGGCCTATAATATACCAAATCGAAGCACTCATCAAGCTCTACAAATTTGGCGGGTCGAAACCCAACAACCCAATTTTTTAGGCCGAATTCACTTGTTTTTCACCGCTTTGGAGAAAAAAAAAAAATCGAGAACTGGATCGAATACGCCATAACTTTTGATCCAGAAATCGTTGCCGGGCCTATAATATACCAAATCGAAGCACTCATCAAGCTCTACAAATTTGGGTCGAAACCCAACAACCCAATTTTTTATGCCGAAATTCACTTGTTTTCACCAAATCGCTTTTGGAGGAAAAAAAAAAGCACTCATCGAGAACTGGAAACCAAACAATAAATTTTTAGGCCGAATAACTTTTGATCCGTTTTGAAAAAAAAATCGAACTGAATCAATACGCCTATAATATAAATCGTTGTCCCTATAATACCAAATCAAATCAAGCACTCATCAAGCTCTACAAAAATCAAGGGGTCGAAACCCAACAACCCAATTTTTTATGCCGAAATTCACTTGTTTTCACCAGCTTTGGAGGAAAAAAATCGAGAACCGTGGATCAATACGGCCATAACTTTTGATCCGTAAATCGTTGTCGGGCCTATAATATACCAAATCAAAGCACTCATCAAGCTCTACAAATCAAATGGGGGTCGAAAAACAACCCAATTTTTTTAGGCCGAAATTCACTTGTTTTCACCGCTTTTGAGAAAAAAAATCGAGAACCGTGGATCAAATACGGCCATAACTTTTGATCCGTAAATCGCTGTCGGGCCTATAATATACCAAATCAAGCACTCATCAAGCTCTACAAATTTGGGGGTCGAAACCCAACAACCCAATTTTTTAGGCCGAAATTCACTTGTTTTCACCGCTTTGAGAAAAAAAAATCGAGAACTGTGGATCGAATACGGCCATAACTTTTGATCCGTAAATCGTTGTCGGGCCTATAATATACCAAATCAAAGCACTATACCAAATCAAGCTCTACAAATACAAAATCATGTCGAAACCCAACAACCCAATTTTTTAGGCCGAAATTCACTTGTTTTCACCGCTTTTGGAGGAAAAAATCGAGAATCGGATCGAATACGGCCATAACTTTTGATCCGTAAATCGTTGCTGGGCCTATAATATACCAAATCAAAGCACTCATCAAGCTCTACAAATTTGGCGGGGTCGAAACCCAACAACCCAATTTTTTTTTTAGCCGAAATTCACTTGTTTTCACCGCTTTGGAGGAAAAAATCGAGAACTCAATCAATACGGCCATAACTTTTGATCCAGAAATCGTTGCTGGGCCTATAATATACCAAATCGAAGCACTCATCAAGCTCTACAAATTTGGGGGTCGAAACCCAACAACCCAATTTTTTTTAGCCGAAATTCACTTGTTTTCATCAGCTTTTGAGAGAAAAAAAATCGAGAACTGTGGATCCAATACGGCCATAACTTTTGATCCGTAAAAAAAAATCGAGAACTGGGCCTATAATATACCAAATCGAAGCACTATAATCAAATCAGCACTCATCAAGCTCTACAATCAAGGGTCGAAACCCAACAACCCAATTTTTTTTAGCCGAAATTCACTTGTTTTCACCGCTTTGGAGGAAAAAAAAAAACGAAACTGTGGATCGAAATCGCGCCCATAACTTTTGATCCGTAAATCGTTGTCGGGCCTATAATATACCAAATCAAGCACTCATCAAGCTCTACAAAAATCATGGGTCGAAACCCAACAACCCAATTTTTTAGGCCGAAAACAACCACTTGTTTTCACTGTTTTCACCGCTTTTTTGAAAAAAAAATCGAGAAACGTGGATCAATACGGCCATAACTTTTGATCCATAAATCGTTGCCGGGCCTATAATATACCAAATCGAAGCACTCATCAAGCTCTACAAATCATGGGTCGAAACCCAACAACCCAATTTTTAGGCCGAAATTCACTTGTTTTCACCGCTTTGGAGGAAAAAAAAAATCGAGAACTCGTGGATCTAATACGCCATAACTTTTGATCCAGAAATCGTTGCTGGGCCTATAATATACCAAATCGAAGCACTCATCAAGCTCTACAAATCTGGTGGGTCGAAACCCAACAACCCAATTTTTTATGCCGAAATTCACTTGTTTTCATCAGTTTTGGAGGAAAAAAAATCGGAGAACTGTGACTGAATACGGCCATAACTTTTGATCCGGAAATCGTTGCTGGGCCTATAATATACCAAATCGAAGCACTCATCAAGCTCTACAAATTTGGCGGGTCGAAACCCAACAACCCAATTTTTTAGGCCGAAATTCACTTGTTTTCATCAGTTTTGGAGGAAAAAAATCGAGAAAAATCGAGAATCAATACGGCCATAACTTTTGATCCAGAAATCGTTGCTGGGCCTATAATATACCAAATCGAAGCACTCATCAAGCTCTACAAATCTAGCGGGTCGAAACCCAACAACCCAATTTTTTAGGCCGAAATCACTTGTTTTCACCGCTTTTGGAGGAAAAAAAATCGAGAACTGGGATCAATACGGCCATAAACTTTGATCCGTAAATCGTTGTCGGGCCTATAATATACCAAATCAAGCACTCATCAAGCTCTACAAATCAAGGGGGTCCCCCCAACAACCCAATTTTTTAGGCCGAAATTCACTTGTTTTCACCGCTTTTTGAAAAAAAAAATCGAGAACTTTGGATCAATACGGCCAATAACTTTTGATCCGTAAATCGTTGTTTTTAGGGCCTATAATATACCAAATCAAGCACTCATCAAGCTCTACAAATTTCAAGCCAAACCCAACAACCCAACAACCCAATTTTTAGGCCGAAATTCACTTGTTTTCACCAGTTTTGAGAAAAAAAAAAAAATCGAGAACTGCGGATCAATACGGCCATAACTTTTGATCCAGAAATCGTTGCTGGGCCTATAATATACCAAATCAAAGCACTCATCAAGCTCTACAAATTTGGCGGGTCGAAACCCAACAACCCAATTTTTTAGGCCGAAATTCACTTGTTTTCATCAGTTTTGGAGGAAAAAAAATCGGAGAACTGTGACTGAATACGGCCATAACTTTTGATCCGGAAATCGTTGCTGGGCCTATAATATACCAAATCAAAGCACTCATCAAGCTCTACAAATTTGGCGGGTCGAAACCCAACAACCCAATTTTTAGGCCGAAATTCACTTGTTTTCACCGCTTTTGAGAAAAAAAAAATCGAGAACTCGATCGGATCAAATACGGCCATAACTTTTGATCCGGAAATCGTTGCTGGGCCTATAATATACCAAATCGAAGCACTCATCAAGCTCTACAAATTTGGCGGGTCGAAACCCAACAACCCAATTTTTTAGGCCGAAATTCACTTGTTTTCATCAGTTTTGGAGAAAAAAAAATCGTTGAACTGTGACTCAATACGGCCATAACTTTTGATCCAGAAATCGTTGCTGGGCCTATAATATACCAAATCGAAGCACTCATCAAGCTCTACAAATCTGGCGGGTCGAAACCCAACAACCCAATTTTTTATGCCGAAATTCACTTGTTTTCACCGCACTTTGAGAAAAAAAGGAAAAAAAATCGAAACTCGGATCAATACGCCATAACTTTTGATCCGTAAATCGTTGTCGGGCCTATAATATACCAAATCAAGCACTCATCAAGCTCTACAAAAATGGCGGGTCGAAAACCCAACCCAATTTTTTAGGCCGAAATTCACTTGTTTTCACCGCTTTTGGAGGAAAAAAATCGAGAACGTGGATCGAATACGGCCATAAACTTGATCCGTAAATCGTTGTCGGGCCTATAATATACCAAATCAAGCACTCATCAAGCTCTACAAATCAAAATCGGAAAACCCAACAACCCAATTTTTTAGGCCGAAATTCACTTGTTTTCACCGCTTTTGAGAAAAAAAAAATCGAGAACTGGATCAATAATACCATAAACTTTTGATCCGTAAATCGTTGTCGGGCCTATAATATACCAAATCAAGCACTCATCAAGCTCTACAAATTTGGGGTCGAAACCAACAACCCAATTTTTTAGGCCGAAATTCACTTGTTTTCACCGCTTTTTGAGAAAAAATCGAGAACTCAGGATCAATACGGCCATAACTTTTGATCCGTAAATCGTTGTCGGGCCTATAATATACCAAATCAAAGCACTCATCAAGCTCTACAAATCAAAGGGTCGAAAACCAACAACCCAATTTTTTTTTTTCGAAATTCACTTGTTTTCACCGCTTTTGGAGGAAAAAATCGAGAAACTGGATCGAATACGGCCATAACTTTTTGATCCGTAAATCGTTGTCGGGCCTATAATATACCAAATCAAAGCACTATACAAATCAAGCACTACAAATCTAATGGGCGGGTCGAAACCCAACAACCCAATTTTTTAGCCGAAATTCACTTGTTTTCATCCGCTTTTTGGAGAAAAAAAATCGAGAACTGGATCAATACGGCCATAACTTTTGATCCGGAAATCGTTGCTGGGCCTATAATATACCAAATCAAAGCACTCATCAAGCTCTACAAATCTGGCGGGTCGAAACCCAACAACCCAATTTTTTAGGCCGAAATTCACTTGTTTTCATCAGTTTTGGAGAAAAAAAAATCGTTGAACTGTGACTGAATACGGCCATAACTTTTGATCCAGAAATCGTTGCTGGGCCTATAATATACCAAATCAAAGCACTCATCAAGCACTACAAATCTTGGGGGTCGAAACCCAACAACCCAATTTTTTATGCCGAAATTCACTTGTTTTCACCGCTTTTTCACCGAGAAAAAAAATCGAGAAACGTGGATCAATACGCCATAAACTTTGATCCGTAAATCGTTGTCGGGCCTATAATATACCAAATCAAGCACTCATCAAGCTCTACAAATCAAGGGGGTCGAAAAACCCAACAACCCAATTTTTTTTAGGCCGAAATTCACTTGTTTTCACCGCTTTGAGAAAAAAAAAGAACTCGTGGATCAAATACGGCCATAACTTTTGATCCGTAAATCGTTGTCGGGCCTATAATATACCAAATCAAGCACTCATCAAGCTCTACAAATAAAATACCAAATCAAACCAAAACCCAAATTTGGCCCAATTTTTAGGCCGAAATTCACTTGTTTTCACCGCTTTTGGAGGAAAAAAATCGAGAACTGCGGATCAATAATACCATAACTTTTTTGATCCGTAAATCGTTGTCGGGCCTATAATATACCAAATCAAGCACTCATCAAGCTCTACAAATTTGGGGGGTCGAAACCCAACAACCCAATTTTTTAGGCCGAAATTCACTTGTTTTCACCGCTTTTTTGAGGAAAAAAATCGAGAACTCGAAACTGAATCAATACGGCCATAACTTTTGATCCGTAAATCGTTGTCGGGCCTAATATACCAAATCAAGCACTCATCAAATCTCTACAAATCTACAAAATCAAGGTCGAAACCCAAACCCAATTTTTTAGGCCGAATTCACTTGTTTTCACCGCTTTTGGAGGAAAAAAAATCGAGAACTGTGGATCAATACGGCCATAACTTTTTTGATCCGTAAATCGTTGTCGGGCCTATAATATACCAAATCAAGCACTCATCAAGCTCTACAAATTTGGGGGGGTCGAAACCCAAACCCAATTTTTTTTTAGGCCGAAATTCACTTGTTTTCACCGCTTTTTGAAAAAAAAATCGAGAACTCGTGGATCAATACGGCCATAACTTTTGATCCGTAAATCGTTGTCGGGCCTATAATATACCAAATCAAGCACTCATCAAGCTCTACAAATTTGGGGGTCGAAACCCAACAACCCAATTTTTTAGGCCGAAATTCACTTGTTTTCACCGCTTTTGGAGGAAAAAAATCAGAACTGTGGATCAAACGCGCCATAACTTTTTGATCCGTAAATCGTTGTCGGGCCTATAATATACCAAATCAAGCACTCATCAAGCAAGCTTCTCCGAAATTCAAATTGTTTTCATCAAAAACCCAACAACCCAAAACTTTTCGCTTTTAGCCTAAATTACCAAATTGTTTTCAACATTTGCTTTTGAGAAAAAAAATTTTTTAGGCCGAAATTCACTTGTTTTCACCGATTTTGAGGAAAAAAATCGAGAACTGTGGATCAATACGCCATAACTTTTGATCCGTAAATCGTTGTCGGGCCTATAATATACCAAATCAAGCACTCATCAAGCTCTACAAATCATGGGGGTCGAAACCCAACAACCCAATTTTTTAGGCCGAAATTCACTTGTTTTCACCGCTTTTTTGAGGAAAAAAAATCGAGAACTGGGATCAATACGGCCATAACTTTTGATCCGTAAATCGTTGTCGGGCCTATAATATACCAAATCAAGCACTCATCAAGCTCTACAAATCATGGGGGTCGAAACCAACAACCCAATTTTTTTAGGCCGAAATTCACTTGTTTTCACCGCTTTTGAGGAAAAAATCGAGAACTGTGGATCGAATACGGCCATAACTTTTTTTGATCCGTAAATCGTTGTCGGGCCTATAATATACCAAATCAAGCACTCATCAAGCTCTACAAATCACAAAATTTTGGGGTCGAAACCCAACAACCCAATTTTTTAAATTTTAGGCGAAATTCACTTGTTTTCACCGCTTTGGAGGAAAAATCGAAACCACTTGATCGAGAAAAAAACGAGAACATAATACTTTTTGATCCGTAAATCGTTGTCGGGCCTATAATATACCAAATCAAGCACTCATCAAGCTCTACAAATTTGGCGGGTCGAAACCCAACAACCCAATTTTTTAGGCCGAAATTCACTTGTTTTCACCGCTTTTTTGAGAAAAAAAAATCGAGAACTGGATCAATACGGCCATAAACTTTGATCCGTAAATCGTTGTCGGGCCTATAATATACCAAATCAAGCACTCATCAAGCTCTACAAATCAAGGGTCGAAAACCCAACAACCCAATTTTTTTTAGGCCGAAATTCACTTGTTTTCACCGCTTTTGGAGGAAAAAAATCGAGAACTGAAACTGCGATCGAATACGCCATAACTTTTGATCCGTAAATCGTTGTCGGGCCTATAATATACCAAATCAAGCACTCATCAAGCTCTACAAATTTGGCGGGGAAAACCCAACAACCCAATTTTTTTTAGGCCGAAATTCACTTGTTTTCACCGCTTTTGAGGAAAAAATCGAGAACTGGATCGAATACGGCCATAACTTTTGATCCGTAAATCGCTGTCGGCCTATAATATACCAAATCAAGCACTCATCAAGCTCTACAAATCAAGGGGGTCGAAACCCAACAACCCAATTTTTTAGGCCGAAATTCACTTGTTTTCACCGCTTTGAGAAAAAAATCGAGAACTGGGATCGAATACGGCCATAACTTTTGATCCGTAAATCGCTGTCGGGCCTATAATATACCAAATCAAAGCACTCATCAAGCTCTACAAAATCAAATGGGGGTCGAAACCAAACAACCCAATTTTTTTTAGGCCGAAATTCACTTGTTTTCACCGCTTTTGGAGGAAAAAAAAATCGAGAACTGTGGATCAATACGCCCATAACTTTTGATCCGTAAATCGTTGTCGGGCCTATAATATACCAAATCAAGCACTCATCAAGCTCTACAAATCAAGGGGTCGAAACCAACAACAACCCAATTTTTAGGCCGAAATTCACTTGTTTTCACCGCTTTTGGAGAAAAAAAAACTCGAAGAACTTTTGATCCGAAATCGTCGAATAATATACCAAATCAAGCACTCATCATAAAATTTGGGGTCTTTTGATCCGTAAATCGTTGTCGGGCCTATAATATACCAAATCAAGCACTCATCAAGCTCTACAAATCAGGCGGGTCGAAACCCAACAACCCAATTTTTTAGGCCGAAATTCACTTGTTTTCACCGCTTTTGAGAAAAAAAAAAATCGAGAACTCGTGGATCAATACGGCCATAAACTTTTGATCCGTAAATCGTTGTCGGGCCTATAATATACCAAATCAAGCACTCATCAAGCTCTACAAATCTGGGGGTCGAAACCCAACAACCCAATTTTTTAGGCCGAAATTCACTTGTTTTCACCAGCTTTTGAGAAAAAAAATCGAGAACCGTGGATCAATACGGCCATAACTTTTGATCCGTAAATCGTTGTCGGGCCTATAATATACCAAATCAAGCACTCATCAAGCTCTACAAATTTGGGCCGAAATTCAAAACCCAACAACCCAATTTTTAGGCCGAAATTCACTTGTTTTCACCAAATTTGAGAAAAAAAATTTTTAGAGAACTTTCAAGGATCGAATACGAAATACGGCAAACTTTTGATCCGTAAATCGTTGTCGGGCCTATAATATACCAAATCAAGCACTCATCAAGCTCTACAAATCATGGGGGTCGAAACCCAACAACCCAATTTTTTTAGGCCGAAATTCACTTGTTTTCACCGCTTTTGAGAAAAAAAAATCGAGAACTCGTGGATCAATACGGCCATAACTTTTGATCCGTAAATCGTTGTCGGGCCTATAATATACCAAATCAAGCACTCATCAAGCTCTACAAATCAAATGGGTCGAAACCCAACAACCCAATTTTTTTTAGGCCGAAATTCACTTGTTTTCACCGCTTTTGAGAAAAAAATTTTGAGGAAAAATATCCAAAACCACTGGATCAAATACGGAAACCATAACCCAATTTTGATCCGTTTTCATCGTTGTCGGGAACCTATAATATACCAAATCGAAGCATAATATACCAAATCAAGCACTCATCAAATCTACAAATTTGGGGTCGAAACCCAACAACCCAATTTTTTAGGCCGAAATTCACTTGGAGAACTGTGATCGGATCAATACGGCCATAACTTTTGATCCGTAAAATCGCTGATCGTTGTTCCAAATCTTGGGCCTATAATATACCAAATCAAATCAAGCTAGTACACTTGATTTCCTTTGTCCTTCCTCCCACCCACCCGATCGCCACTCGCCGCCGCCCAGCCTCCCAATCGCCACTTGCTTTCGCCGCCTCCGATCGCCACTCGCTCGCCGCCCGCTAATCAGAAACCTCCCGATCGCCACTCGCTCGCGCCGCCGCCAGTCAAAACCTCCCGATCGCCACTTCGCTCGCCGCCCCGATTCGAGCCTCTCGCCACTCGCACCCAGGTCCCACCTCCTCGCTCGCCACTCGCTTCGCCGGTCCCGGCCTCGATCGCCACTCGCTCACCCGCCGGTCCCAGCCTTCCAGTTTTTTCACCGTAAGTTTTTTTTGATTGATGTGTGTTAGTTTGTTATCAACTTATTCTTGATTTGGACTCATTTTTTCCGCGGTCCCATAATTGAGTTGTGGGTTTGATCAGATTTGGGTTAATGTTGGTTTTGACTCATTCTTGATTTCATTTTTCTTGAATTTTGACGCAGGGCAGGACTGAAAGTTTGAAGCACTGCCCTGAATTGTTTGCTTGAAGCACTGCCCTGAATTTCATTTGAGGAGGAGCTGCTGCCTCTTGGTAAGTTCTAGCCTTGATGTTAAATTGTAGGAAAATTGTGTTTCAATGCAGATGTTGATAATGCAAATGTTAGTGTCATTGATATTTTGTAAAAATGTATTTCTCAGGTTAGTGTCATTGATTTGACGATGCAGATGTTAGTGTCATTGATATTTTGACGGGTTAGTGTCATTGTTAATTAGGTTTTGTAAAATTAGGTTTTTTTGATAATTAGGTTAGTGTGAAAGCCTAACTTTGAATGCTGATTGTGTCTTGATTAGGCATACTGATTGGAGGAATAAGTAGGGTTATATGGTTTAACTTATTCCTGGCTCAAACTATTCATGGCTCAAACTATTCATGTTATCTGTTTTTTAGGTTAATTTGCGTGCTAGAAGGAAAAATTTATCATCCATTCGACAAAAACTTCTGAAAGCACTTGCAAGTCTTCTGCTAAATCTGAAAGTGTCTCTATGCCTAAAGAGCCCATTACATTGCCCACTCCCACACCTAGCCCTACTCCCATACCTAATTTGGGCACTACAATTGAAAACGAAAAAGAGGAGGGAGACAGTAAAAAGAGGAAGAAGTCATAAAAAAAAGTCTCCTGTTTGGGATCATTTTAAAATCATAGAGAGTGGGGATCCAAATGAGCCTAGGTGTAAGTGTATTTATTGTGGGGCAACATATGCCTGTGATAGTAGGAGGCACGGTACCAATAGTATGAAGGTTCACATCGAAAAGCAATGCAAGAAATACCCATATAGGAACCAAGACAAAAGGCAAAAAACTCTGAGTTTCCAAACAAACACTTAAACTGGGAGTAGTCTTGTTGCTATAGGCTTTAACAAGGAGCATTCTAGAAAAGCATTAGCAAAAATGGTGATTGTAGATGAGCTTTCATTTAGGTTTGTTGAAGGTGAAGGATTTAAGAATTTTTGTCAAGTGATGCAGCCTAGGTTCTCTATCCCCTCCCGTGTTACGATTGCTAAGGACATTTACCAACTTTTTTTGGAAGAGAGGAAGAAACTAAAGGCTAAATTTAGTAAGGGCAGTTAAAGGATTTGCCTAACAACTGATTGTTGGACATCCGTGCAAAATATTAATTATTTGTGTTAACTGCACACTACGTTGATAGTGAGTGGACTTTGCAAAAAAGGATTATAAACTTTTGTCAAATTTCAAGTCACAAGGGAGAGAGTGTTGGTAAAGTCATTGAGTCATGTTTGCATGCTTAGGGTATTGAGAGAGTCTTCACTATGACTGTTGATAATGCCTCCTCAAATGACTCCATGATTACCTACTTGAGAAGGAAGATTAAGGGGTGGAAATGGGTTGTTTTAGGTGGAGAATTTCTTCATGTTAGGTGTTGTGCCCATATAGTGAACCTGATTGTCAATGAAGGTTTAAAAGACCTACATGATTCCATAGCTGCCGTTCGTAACGCTGTGAGGTATGTGAGGTCTTCTCCGGCTAGGTTGCTGAAATTCAAGTCATGTGTGGAGCAAGAGAAAATTGAATACAAAGGTCTTGTATGCTTAGATGTCCCTACTAGATGGAACTCCAGCTATATGATGTTAGATGCAGCCATTAAGTTTCAAAAAGCTTTTGAAAGATATGAAGAGGAAGATGACAAGTTTGTGTCTTATTTTTGGGAAGATGAGGGGGGGAAGCGGAAGATTGGGCCACCACTTGATGATGATTGGAAGAATGTTAAGGTGTTTGTGAAATTTCTAAAGACTTTTTATGATATAACTTTGAAGTTTAGTGCCACTTTGAATGTCACTTCAAATTCTTACTTTTATGAGCTATGTGAGATGCAAAATCAACTGTCTGAATTAAGCAAACAAGATGATTCAATGCTTTCATCCATGGCTGTGAGTATGAAAAAGAAGTATGACAAGTATTGGGGGAGTGTTGAGAATATAAATTGTCTTCTCTTTGTGGCTGTTGTACTTGATCCTAGGTACAAAATGGATTATTTGACATATTGTTTCTCTATAGTGTATGATTCTTCCATTTCTGAAAAATTAGCAAAGAATGTGAAGGATACTATGTACCGGCTGCATGAGGTTTATAGTGGCGACAAAGGTGAATCTGTGGCTAATGTAAGTAGTGGGGAGGCGGCAACAACAAGTACAACAGAGGCAAAAACGACTCCAGAAGGAAAAGGGTGTTTGTGGAGCTCCTTTCTTAAGAAAATGAAGGAGAAGAATGTGAATGAGTATAAAAATGATGTGGACAGATACTTGACAGACCCTATGGAGGATCCAACTCGGACAAATTTTGATGTTTTAGAATGGTGGAAAAATAATGCAACTAATTATAAGGTTCTCTCACTAGTTGCAAGAGACATTCTTGCCATCCCTGTTTCAACGGTAGCCTCAGAATCTGCTTTTAGTACCGGAGGCCGCATCCTCGATCCCTTTAGGAGTTCATTGAGCCCGAAGATGGTGGAGGCATTGATCTGTACACAAAACTGGCTGCGTAGTCGTGAGCACATCAACCTTATTGATGTGGAAGAATTTAATGAATATGAAGATATTGAGTCAGGTAATCTTTTTACATTTTACTCTTTTTCATTTTATTTTATTTCATCTCCTTGTTGTTTATTTTATTCTAAACTTGATTCTGATGATTTTTTTGTTATGTTTTCTTCTCAAGATTTGTCAACTTCTGCTGCAACACTTGAGGGGCAAGTTGGGAATGAAGATGTTATTATTCTGGATTAAACAGTTTGGAGTGGACTAACTTTTATTTCATGTCCTATTTTGCGACTATTTTTATATGGACTGTTTATCTTTATATGACTTATTTATTCTGGATTAAACTGTTTATTTTATATTGACTATTTTGCATGTTAGAAGGGTACCAATCTAATTGAAATATTCTAGTTGTTTTTTTATTAGTTATCTACTTATCTGCTTTCACCAACCCGAGTAACCCGAGTAACCCTACCCTACCTGAGGTCACCCGAAACGTCGCGGGTTTGTAGATTTAAAAGAGTGTCGCGGCTCAAAATTTTCTCAACCCGAACTAGTCGGGTAGGCTCATTTTTTCGGCTCAACCCTACCCTACCCGGCCGATTTACACCCCTAACTGTAGTAGATCCAAAGATGGAAAACCTCCAGTGTACTCCGGATTCAGTGGAATATCTTCAAAACCCCTCAAATCTAGAGAGGCTCCAACGGATTGTTGAACTCCTTCAACCTCCAGTGTTTCTTGCCCTGGATTCTTGACTGAGATCGATCCCCTCTCCTAACCAGGAGCTCTGATACCACTATTGGAAATTAAACCAACACCAATCTCGATCGTACCAAATCAAAGACAGAAATGAAACAAGCAAAACAAGAACACGCCAAATTGATTTCGGAGTTCGGTGAAAATTCCACCTACATCTCCGCGAACTCCCCAGAGGAAGTTCGATATGCACTATAAGAACAAACTGGTTACAATCTGTTACAAACTTCTAGAAAATACCTTCCCCAAGTTTCCCGAGAAACTGAGCAAGAAATCCCTCAAGAAAATCACCCTTTTCTCACACCTCTCTCACTCTAGACCGTCTCTCTCAACTTAGGATTTTCTGTACAAAGTTTTCTCTCTCTCTCTGGAACTCTCTCGAAGAAGCAAGAAGAAGAAGAAGTGATTCTCAAATTACAACAAAAGGAATATATCTTATCTGGAGTCCAAATAAGACGGTCCAATGACAAGCTGCCACCTGTGCCTCACTTGCCCATGTCAGTTTCAAGAGTCTTCCGAATTTGCATTACTACAGAAACGATTTGTCGTTTCTGCCTTTCAACAAAACCAGCGTTTATCAACTTCAAGACTGAGTCACAATAGAATTGATTCAACAGAGAGAAAAATAGAAAAAAAGGATATTGATGCTTTTCTGTGGTGATATTATAGTGCACATCTTTGATCCATATATTATATCATTGTATGTCAACACTCATCTCGTTAACATTGTTAATTTTTATGTAATTGGATTAATCATAATTGTTCAAAACATCAGGTATATCCAATCCATCAGAGCATGTGAGGAACCTGCCCTATAGAACAGATAATGAGTGAGAGAAACAGAACAGCACTTCTGGCTAGAGGTTCAACACATCACTGGGCCTCTAGACTCCAAATTTTTATTCTTAAGCTTGCAATTAGACGTTTAGTTCAAGATGGTATTTGTGCCACCAGCAGAGGAGAAGGGTTGCAGAATCGAACCCGAGGTAGTGATGACCATTTTTTGGTTCATTGGTTTTTGTCTTAGCCTACCTTTTGTGGGTTTTGGTCTGTAAGAGACAGAGTCCTCTAGCGGTGCATGTGCCCTTTGCTACCACCACGTACCGCTTGCCTTTGTTGCTTTTTTTTTTTTTTTTTTTTTTTTTTTTTTTTTTCTTCCTTCATTGGTGCTGAGAGACCTCTCTCTCCTTGATATTTTGATGTTTTTGCTTGTCGATATTTTTTCTCTTTCATTTGTAATAACGGTAGTTCTTACTCATATGGTTTATATTTTTATCTTGTTTGTTTAATGTTTGGTTGTGTTTTTTACCCGCAGACTTCAATGTCAGACACTTCTTCAAAGTCCTTCCAACGCACTTCTTCAGCAAGAATAGTGTCTCGGACTTCATTAAAAAATAAGCTTCTTGTTGTCTATAGAATTGCTGACCAAAGCTCTCATAGGATCCCAATTGTTCGGAAAAAAATACCAAAAGAAATAGGGTACAAAGCTCATCACCGAAATCAATTTTAACAGATGACAGTTGATTAACCATCGTGCTAAACTCATTAAGATGCATTGCCACCGGTGTATATTCTGCCATCTTCAAATTAAACGGCTTCTTCGTGAGATATTCTTTATTGTTTTCGGAATACCTTCATCATCCCTGGTGCGGTTTTCTCCTTCACCATGTTGTGACCCATGTTTTCCTACAGTGTCAACCGGATCACTCTCAATATTTGTCTATCAAAAAGATTCCCATCATCGTTTTTAATTGCTTCGGGTTGTTTATACATAGGCAAGTGCAATGTTTAGATCCTCCAAAACATAAAATTTATACCGTTGAATTTGTTGATTCCAAGCACTGATCCTTTTTTTGTCAGCCTTCCTCTCTCTCAAAACCAAAAGCTTTGATACCAATAGTTAAGAATTGAACACTCTAGTTCTATATTATTGATGCCAATAACATCGCAGAGGAAAATCAAACAAATAAGAACATGTTAATTCATAATAGTTCATCCTCAATAAAAGAGTTGTGTTCACTTTCAGCCGTTACAATAACTCACTATGAAAAAAAAAAAAAAAAAGCTTACAAAAGAAAATCACACACCTCTCAACTCTCGGTATTTTTCTAACCTCTCAAATTAATCCTGAAATTGGCCCCTTTATGTAATAAAAATTAGGGCAGCTAAAATTACAAGAGTGGAGTCCCTAAAAGTACCCTTAATTAAATTTTGGTTTGAGGGCTCTGCCCCTACATCCTTGGAAGGGGAATCCCCTGAAAACCTTATCTCTGCCAAAATGGTCAAGGCGATTATTGAACTTCACAACATAACAACGCTATCTCCGTTAGGAACGGGACCATTTCATCGAACCACGAGACGTGATTAGCAATGCCGGCGTACCTTCGAACCTTGTTGTTAATAACAATAAAATATCTGAGTTCTCGCTTTCTTCTTTCGTCAATTTATGTCGTACATTTTTAAAGATAATATAGCTTCATCTTTTTTTCTTTTTTTTTTTTTGAGACATTACAACATAAAAATACTGTCCTTTTGAAGAAAAAAAAGAAAAAAAGCACACACACACACACTGTCAAAAGTGGGTATGACGTTCATACTCAATTTGTTGTATTGTACACAATATTCAATTTGGGAGACATGTTACCTTCTGCTTCTCCATTAAATCGTGCAATGCTGATAAAATGATGTGGCTAGTTTTGTTTGGTAGACAGGGAGTTAGACAACATTCTTTGAGAAGCAATGTTCTAGGGCACCAGTGGTGCTAATGGAAAGTGAGTCCCGTGGGGGGGTCTAATGATGATACTTACCACCGAAGAGGTACCTAAGCATTTTTCTGTTTTGACAGGAAATCCGAGTCCCTTTCACACACACACACACTACACATCACTTTCATGTCAACAAGTTGACTGTTTAATTCATCAATCAAACCCACTGAATCAAACTAGACAATGAAATACTACTCTTCTGTAATCAAATGCCTTTAAATGGTATTTATTTTTGTTGATGTTTAGCAAAACAAAGACACAACATTTTCTTTGCAAATAAGATTTCGCTTTTGCTAACATAGCTTTAGTTGAACAGTTCAAAGCTAACAACATCATACAATATAACTTCGATTGTCCGTGTCAAGTAACTTTGAACAGCAATACATGGACTAGCATGATTCACTCTAGCTCCTTAATCATTTCAAATTATTTTCATTGGATATCAAAATTTTCATTACAGAAAGGATTTCTCTCTCTTTGTTTTTTATTTTTTTTTTTACTTTTTGGATAAAAAATAAGTTTGTTTTGGTAACATAGCTTCAGTAGATAAGTTAAAAGACATCAACATTATACAGAATATAACTTTGATTATTATTTATCAAAAGACAAACTTTTGATGACCAATGTCAGGTAACAAAAATCAAATTAGAAATATTC
The DNA here is from genome assembly GCA_012066045.3 of Morus alba. Classification (NCBI taxonomy): domain Eukaryota; kingdom Viridiplantae; phylum Streptophyta; class Magnoliopsida; order Rosales; family Moraceae; genus Morus; species Morus alba. The sequence goes on along the minus strand of JABXEQ010000185.1, from coordinate 3,037 downwards.
CAACAGCAAAAGAAAACCACACAAAACCAAAGAAACATTCCAAAGCAGAAAGCTTACTTTAGAATGACTTTTGCACTGAGTACCGGTAACGTTGAAATCAGTTCCTGTTTGTTTTGCGGGTTTGAACACAATTCAAACCTTTTTGCTCTAATGTTCTCTCTTACAAAAACAAAAACAAAAACAAAAAAAAAAAAAAAAAAAAAAAAACAAAACAAAAAAAAAAAAAAAAAAACAAAAACAAAAACAAAATTGAATTGCTGATCAAACCTATAAACCAAATAGACCAGCAACTCCATGGGCTATCATGATTCTCTATAACTCCTAAAATAGTTTCAAATTACTCTCATCATCTCTTTTAAAGTAAAATTCTCTCAATATGAACAGTTAGTGGAACAGACTAACATCAATGGATGAGAACAGAACACCCAATACAAAGGGGAAATGTAACAATACCTGATACACAAAATCATTATACATATATATTGTATCAACAACAACATGTACTTAGCCAAAAATATAGTATCAACGTCCAAATTCATCAATGTAGAGATCATAAAAGGTATAATTTAAACAAAAAATCCTCAATCTCTCACCAAAAAGACATAAGAGCAACAAGAACCTGAGCTTTCCCAAAAACAGTAGAGCTACATTTTTGACAACCTAATATGCTTAGCAAAATTTCCAAAACAACAAGAACAACAGGATCAACAAATTACCGAATCAGCGGCCACGGACGGCCCTGTGTGTTCTCCTACGCTCGTAATCAGCATCATCAGTGGGCAACTCATGACGGCAAACGGGGCAAGTATTCCGAATCCCCAGCCACGGCATGATGCAATCCCCATGATAACGATGCGAACAAGGAAGCTGCTTTGCTTTCTCTCCAACACCCATCTCATCTTTACAAACAGCACAAAGTGCGTTGTTGTTCTCCACATCCTCCTGGGTCAAAACCACCGAAGGTAGATTCTCGACGACGGTTTTCGACGCCGGAGGGCGGCCCATCAAGTCGGCCTCATTCTCCGTAAACTGCCCAAACAACATGTCATACTCCGCGGGGTAAATGTAATCATGCTCACCAAGATAAGGCTCAGCTTCCGGGTTTGCATCCAAATTATTATTATTCAACAGAACTTCCCAGTCCAAATTCCCAAAACCTCCTTCTCTGTCAACACTAACTTCTTCATCCTCCTCTTCGCGGGAAAACAAACGAGAGACAGAGACAGAAACAGAACCCTCGTTTTCGGCTTCCATGGACGACAACGTGCTCAGAATCTCTCTCTCCTCAATACGACCGTCCACTTCTTCCCACCCAAAATCCTCAATTGTCTCTCTATGATCCTCCAATTGAAGCGAATCCCAGCAAAGAGGAATGCTTGTATCATCATCATTATCATTGTCGTGCTCGTTTGAATTGTCCAAACCATAAACATCCTCAGAATTCAAATCAATACCAATAATCCCATTATCTTCCTCATCGGAATCGGAACCAAACCCTACAAGCCTAATACAATTCGTCAAGGTCGAAGCTTCGCCGGATTCGGAACCGCAAACCCTTCTCGCGATGAAGAAATCATCTTCCCCATCTACATCCACGCAATGCCTCTCGATCCCAAAATCCAACCCGAACCCTAAATCGAGGTCGACGCCATCGCAATTCCCCTCGATCACGCCGAAATTCGAGTCCCCGAGCGCCTCCGAGACCAAATCGCTCCGACCGCCCATGACCTGGGACTGCTCGACGCGCTGCTGGAACAGATCCATGACGAAATTCACCTGGTTCTCGCGGTCCTCCACGATGTCGGTGGCCGCGGGCGAGGCAAGGGACCGGGCGTGAGCGTCTGAGGACTCGTGGTGGGAGAAGAGACCATCAACGTGGTCATCGTCGGCGTCGCCGTGGACGGCGGAGATCTGCGAGTGGAGATTGAGATCCGACGGCGTGAACTCCAGATCGGAGGCGTAGAGGTCGAAGTCGGAGTGGGACCAGTAGGGAACGGAGTGGTCGAGGGCAAGGGTTTGGTGAGGGTCGTCTTCGAGCTCGTGGAGGCAAAGGAAGGTTACTTCCGCCATTTGTTGGTTTTGCTTGGAGATTGCGAATTCGGGTTTGTAATAAGGGGATGGCGGCATGAAACGACGAAAACGCCCTTGTTTGATTTACGGGAGTAATGAGATTTCCATTTCCCATCCCATCTCTCTACATTCTACAACGTGGAAGGTGCAAAGTGGCATGTCCTTAACTTTATACTCTTGCTTTCCAACAACCACAAAAAAAAAAAAAAAAAAAAAAAAAAATCTTTGGGCCCGTTCACTTCATGTATCCCACTCGAATAAGCCTAACTCGAGTTGAATTTTGGGCTGAGTTTTGCGTTCATTAAACAAAACTCGAGTGTAAAACTTGAGTAATAACTCTGATTTTAGAGTTTGGCATACCGGTTGTTTTTCCATTACTGCAGTGTGCTTCTGCAGTGTTTCCATGTGCTTGAACAGTGCTGATTCCTCTGCTTTCTTCCGGTTGCTGCCTCGTTCCTGCCTCCCCAGTGCAGATTTCTCTCTGCTTTCTGCCCGCTGGACCCTCGTTCCTACCATCCCCTTTTGATTTCACTCTGAACAAAGCGATTTCCTGCAGATTTTGGAGTGAAAAACGATTCTCTCCAGGCGGGGTCGGTTACTCGAATCGGTTGCTTTGTGTCGATCCGCAGCGAAAAAAGGTAAACCTCTCCCCTATTTCCACCATTTTTGCTTTGATTCCTTGTTGCATGCCCAACCCTAAAAGTGTTCCCCGCCCCTGCCCTTGAATCTGTGGGTTGCCGAATCGAATTCGGCGGCGGAAACGCAGCGGAATAGCGGATCGTGTATAACAAAAATTTCCATAAAACTTTTGAGATACTCTATAGATTATATTAATTTATGCACGAATAAATCAATCTCATTAATTTATACATTCAAGGTTCAACCGAAAAATACCTTGTAGCCGACTCGGATGATAACTTGAATTTCTTTGACCACGAACAGTCCTAGCTCCAAGCTTTGTGTTTAG
>JABXEQ010000184.1:0-12500 GCA_012066045.3 Morus alba | reverse complement strand
GATAGGAGTTTAATGTGCAAGTATTGAAAGGATTGAACAAATTTTTTGGATTAACACTAAAAAATCCGGAATACCCTAGAAATGGAGAAAATGTGTTGTTGTTCAATTTATGTAGCAATTTGTGTTCGTGAATGTGAATCGACTACAGTCTACCGAAATTAGAAGTAAAACGAGTTATTGAAAACTCGGGAAACGAGGAAAATTAAGGCGAAACTCTGCCACGAAATTTCCTAAAATCTACTTAGCAAGCAATGAGTTAGGAATCTGATTCTAGAGAATGGATAACAGCTTTTAAACCTCGGAAACGAATAGATTAAGATTCGTAAACCGAGATATACTTAATATGTGTAAATTGCCTCTTGAGCTAGAACTCGCCTTAAAGGGAAAAAGTCCAAAAATGAGTTTGAAATTAGATTTAAGAATCTAAGTATGAGGAATTGTGATTGAATAGGGAATTGATACCTATTTCCATGAAACAGTTTTGCTCGAGAGCCAAGCAACGAAAAGAACTTCCAATAAGCGGGAATCCTAGCGGATTAACGGTAAGTATAGACATATATGTTTGTCCGGACTCGAGTAAAATGTAGTTAGACTTAGAACTATTAATTTATTTATGTTCCTAAGTCTATATGATTACATGTGATTATACATGTTTGGAGGGCTTAATGCTCTAGATTTCGAAGGGCGACATATGGTTACCCTTATGCATAGTTACAAGATCGACGGGTCGCCGGCCTCCGCAAGGGAGGAAAAATCTCAAAGAGTAGAGATTCCGACTTGACCGCATGAAAGAAGTAATGAGCCAAGAAAGTAAAAGACCGACGGGTCGCCGGCCTCCGCAAGGGAGGGAAATCTCACAGAGTAGAGATTCTGACTAGACCAGCCAAGAAAAGTAAGAACAGAAAGATAGAAAGTAGTTTAAAGCATGTTTCACACGAGCATATTTGCATCATAACTCTTAATGTAATTTCTATTAGTTTATGATGTATGCATGTTTATACTTGCCGAGCGTTAGCTCATCGCCATTACTCGTGTGCAGGTAACAAAGGTAAGCACCAAATATAGTGGTTTGCTTGATGGACATGCGGAGGCAAGGGTGGCGGAAATGTCATGGGTGCACGGGAGTGGTCTTTACTACGCCGCTTAGAAATTAAATTCCGCTGCAAATAAATGTAATATAGAATGATAGTATGTATGTTTAGTTCTAAGAAGAAGATATTACAACTATTGTCTTAGTAAAGAACAACGGATTGTAATAAGTTAAGACAAGTTTCGGGAACTAGTATGATACCGAATCTTTAAAGTAATGGCAAGATGTGCTATTAGGGTATCAACATCACATGTTAAGAACCCGATGGCCAAAGTAAAGAAAAAAAAAAATTTACTCGCACATGAACGTAAATTAAAGAGACAATAGTCTAACAATGAATAATGGATTAGACTATAGCTTAGCCCATTAGTAGAGTAGTATAAGGAACGGCGACCGCGCCGCGAGGGCGCGGGACGCCACGATTAATATCGTGAGCGGCGTTCCTACTCCCGCCATGACGAGTCCCGCACCTATGCTTCTGCGCAGTCCGGTAAATTAGTTTATGAACTAAAACCGAGAATTTCTTATTTCATTGGCAAGACAGAACAGTACTAATGGATCGATCATATCCATCATCCTCGGTTAGCGCCCACACCGCAAGAGAATACGCTGTGGGGACGGGTAAGAATGTTTCTAACGACATGGTTCCGGCTAAATAGAAAGGTCGGTGCCCACTCCTCGCTAGATATAGCCATCCACCAAAGGGTTCGGGAGTTAAGGGCTCTATAGCCCATGGCGGCCGAGGCTGCACATCGAGCAAGGAGAGTTATTTTGACTACGTGCCGAGCCACGCCTAGGTTCTACATCCGTAATCCACCTTCCTTTTGATGGGCTTTCACATCCCACTAGAATGAGGGATTGGCTGCACCGTTAATTTAGTATGTGATGCGAGCCTGTGACATAGCTCGAGAGGAGTGGATTGTACTGCAGTCGAGTTCAGGGAGGCAATGCCCTAATCTTTGGCAAGCTTTGGATGAGGACGAAATAGCAGAGATGCAATGGGAAGACTTTTGCCACATGTTGAAGCATCAGCTTTTTCCCAGGTCATGCCATCTCGAGTCAAGACCACAAACAGAGTGGAGAGACAGTGAGTCGTGTGAGTGTAGCCGTGACCTACACCCAAGCTCGAGAGTTTATCATACAAGCCGAGAGGGCGAAGTATGAGATCGGACGAGGTCGTTGTAGCCTATATAGCGAGAGTTTTGACAGAGGTACTAGCTCCGAATCGAACTTTTAATCTAAGTGAGGATGAGCGTGTCGATCCTATGGAGAGGTCCGACGGAAGAGTACCAAATCGGGTTAGTTCCGCGATCGGATCGGACCCTCACACAATTTATCGCCGAGGCGGCATTGTGAGCACCAAATGCTAGAGGAGAGGACACGCCAACGGTGGTTAGGCGAGACTTCCCGCTTTCCAATACCCGTATTAGGAGACATGACACGGAAGCCACTACCTCTCAACAACGACCGAGACCCAGATAGAGGCAGCGGACGAGCCTATGGCCATTCGACGAAGATGGACCTACGTTGGGACCGTTGGTGAGGAAGCTAGTGGTAACCCTCGGTTGATCCCGAGGAGGATTCGGAGGAAGACCCCGAGGAGGATCTGGAGGAGGATCCCGAGGATTAAGTTAGGACTTAACGCCTTATTTATTTAAATATGATGAAAGGTTATGTAAATAGTATTGAGAAACTTAGACTAATGATGTTTTATGTATGATGTGATATGTATGGAATGGGACATACATAATAGATATGAATGAAAGGCTTAAAAACCTTTACTTTTGTGATGATTTGTATATGATGTGATATGCATGATATGGGGCATGCATAATAGGATAACATATAGAATGTATGTTTTGCTAGTTGATACGAGAATGAATGATAGTTTAAAGTATTGCAAGTCAAGGAACTTTAGAAGCGCTTCTTTTGCACTTAAACTAACGATGTTGCTCTTTTGATTAATATAGACACCGCAACATGGTTCGTATACGCCAAAAGAGAACACAAGGTAATGCAATCCTCCAAAGACTGCACCTAGTCAAGAAGTAGCAGTGTCCGAGGGGGCGTATAGCAGCCCAGCCGAGGAAAGCGTGACATTCATGAGAATTGCTTACCCAGCTGATACAGGGTCAAGAAAGTTGGAGGAGCACCCCTCCGCAGCGGTTCCAAAGACAAGCCGCCCAACCCGAGCAACCCGCAGAGAGGGTTGAACCCCAAGAGCCGGTGGGGGTGATATGGGTACTTTGAAAATGGTCCCAAGGGAACCATTGTATGTGAGGTTTAAGAGAATGGCACCTCCAGAGTTCGATGGATCAACAGATCCACTCGAGGTCGAGGAATGGTTAGCATCCATTCAGAAAGTGTTTGAGTTTATGGAACTCACCGACAGGGAGAAGATTCAAAGTGCGCCGCTTTTGTGTTAAAGAAGGATGCCCGCTATTGGTGGGAATCAAGTGCGCCCGAAGGAATGTGAGATGATGTTATGGGATGAATTCTCGTGGGAATTTAACTGTAAAGTATTACAACTTGAAGCCACAAGACTCAAATGAATGAGTTCAACAATTTTAAGTGGCGACCAGACAGTTTGTAGAAGCATGCCGACGATTTGATCGGTTGGCGACTATGTCCTCGCTTGGTTCCAACAGAGGAAGAGAAGGTTAGGAGGATGGTTAATATGTCCGTGGTGATATAGCCACCTGTTGTGGAAAGTGGGGAGTATCCACCAAACACGGTAGCCGATCTAGTGAATCGCAATACGTGCAGAGCATAACATTGCCAAATCCAGAGGAACCAAGCTAAGATGTGGGAAGACAAGAAGAAACAGAGAAAAAAGGCAGCACCCACTAAGCAGAGCCCCGTGCTAATCCACAAACCTAAGGAAGTCAAGAGCGACCAGGATCGAAAACCGACAGGGAACCAAAGAAACCCCAACAAGAGGAAAGGGAATCGCAATCGTAATCAAATAAACCCCCAATAGAAGCAGGACCAAGATACAGGTCCTAGTGTTCCCATATCTGTCTGACTTGTGGAAAGAAACACTCCGGAGAATGTAAAGCCGGGTGATGTATGCTATACGTGGACAGAAAGGGCATTATGCAAGGCAAAGGTCCGTTTAAAGCAGGATCTCTTGAACGGCTCCACAAAAGGCCACCTGCTCCACAATTTCATGCCATGCAAGCAGAGGGCATTCTCACCCTCGCCAGTATCAGCAGTAGAAGCCGCCCACAGTGCCAATGCTCACTTAATGACATACACTAAGGAGGAAGCCGAGGCAGGTGCACATCCAACGAAGTGACAGTCACCATCGTTGCCCATGTCCCCGCATTTGCATTATTTGATTCAGGGCCACACATACATTTGCATCGAGAGAATTTGTTAAAACGAATACTACATCCTCAAGAGAGGATAGGGCAAGCCTTTAAGACAAAGACTACCATCGGTGATGTGTTGTTGTTCAGTCACCGGTTACGCCACGCATCAAAGAGAGAGATAGCAGAAGAGAACTAAGTGCGGACCTAGTTGTTCAACTTAGTAGATTATGATGTGATCCTAGGAATGGATTTTCTAGGAAAGTATAATGCTACAATAGACCTGTAGAAAGAAAAGGGTAGTTTTTCACCCGAAAGGAGAACAGGTGTTTGAGTACATGGGTTCCACATCGTGACACCCATACGCTTTATTAGTTCCCCTAGAAGCCGATCGATTGATGTCTAGCGGATGCATTGGATATTTGGCGTATGTGGTGGATAGGAACCATGAGGGACACATCAACCGTAAGACGTTCCCATAGTCAAGGAGTTCCTAGATGTTTTTCCGGAGGAACTACCCGGACTTCCTCCAGATCGGGAAATAGCTTTTGAGATAGAGCTTCTCCCGGCACCGCACCAATATCCAAAGCACCGCATGGATGGCTCCAGCTGAACCGAAAAGAGTTGCGGTTCAACTCAGGAGATGTTACACAAAGGTTTCATCGCACCGAGTTTCTCGCCATGGGGAGCTCCTGTCCTCTTTGTCAAAAAGAAGGATGGCACGCCGGATGTGCATAGATTATAGAGAGCTCAACAAAGTCACCATCAAGAACAAGTACCCGCTGCCACGAATCGATGACTTGTTCGACCGGTTGAAGGAGCTACCACGTTTTCAAGATAGACCTTCGATCGGGGTATCATCACCAAGATTAGAGAAGAAGACATTCCCGCAACGGCATTCGAACTCGGTATGGACACTATGAATTTTAGTGATGCCGCTTGGACTTACAAATGCCCCAAATGGCGTTTATAGACCTTATGAACAGAGTCTTTAGAGAGTATTTAGATAAGTTTGTTATTGTTTTCATCGATGACATCCTTATATACTCACGAGATCCATAGGAGCACGCAGAAACATTTGAGGATCGCACTACACACGTTGAAGAAACATCACTATATGCGAAGTTTTCTAAGTGCGAGTTCGTTAGATAAAGTCCACTTCCTCGGACATGTAGTATCCAAGGAAGGAATCACCGTGGATCCAGCAAAAAGTTGAAGCGGTTGAGAAGTGGCCAGTTCCAAAGAGTGTTACGGAAGTTCAAGTTTCCTAGGATTGGCGGGGGTATTACTGTAAGGTTTGTGGAGGGATTTGCTCGCCTTGCGGCTCCTCTCAACGCCCTTAACCAGAAAAGATAGAAGGTATGAATGGATGATAGATGTGAACAGAGTTTGGAGAGATCAAAAGAAGATTAATTAGTGCTCCAAAGACTCACGATCCCGAGAAGAGGGAGAAAAATTTGACATCTACAAAGATGCCTCAAAGACAGGGACTAGGAGCCGTGTTGATGCAAAATGGCAAGGTCATTGCTTATGATCTCGGCAACTAAAGGATCACGAGCGTAATTACCCAACGATGATCTTGAGTTAGCCGCAGAGTTTTTGCGCTCAAGTTATGGCGGCATTACCTATATGGGGTTCAATGCCAAATTTATACGGACCATCGAGCCTAAAGTACTTCTTCACGCAAAAGGAGCTTAATATGAGACAAAGACGATGGCTTGAACTTGTGAAGGACTACGATTGTGAAATCCTTTACCATCCGTAAAGCCAATCGAGTAGCGCACGCTTTGAGTAGAAACTCAAAGACTACGGACTCCGGTGGAGACCGAATTGTTGCCCAAGCGGCTTCAACAAGAGATTAATCTCCCAGACCTCGACTTAATCTTCGGTAAGTTAGCTTCTCTCGAGGTCGCAAACAGTGCTACAAGACGAGATACGAGAAGCTCGGAAAGGTGACCCAATTATGGATGGATACAGAAGGAGATAGTAGATAATGCAAGGTCGAATTTCAGCCTTTCAAAGGACGAAATTCTCCTATACCAAAGAAGAATTTGTGTACCGGATCAAGAGGGGATCAAGAAGCGACATACTCATGAAGCGCACAAAGACGCCATATTCTCAGACACCCAGTGCCACCAAAATGTATCAAGATTTGAAACAACATTTTTGGTGGAGGCGAATGAAGAATGACATAGTTGACTATGTTAGTCGCCGCTTGACATGCCAAAAGGTCAAAGCAAACATTAGAGACCAGCCGGGAGCTTACAGCCACTAGAGATCCCGGAATGGAAGTGGGAACACTTAGCCATGGACTTTGTGACCGGACTTCGAGAACCAAAGTGAGGGATACGATGCCATTTGGGTAGTCGTGGATCGGCTAACGAAATCAGCAGATTTCATTCGATCAAGATAACTTACTCCTTAGAGAGTTAATGAAGTTATATGTGGCTAAGGTAGTAAAGCTACATGGAGTACCAGTTAGTATAGTGTCGGATGTAGATAGTCGATTTACCTCCAATTTTGGAGAAGTGTTCAGGAAGCGATGGGGTCGAATTGCGCTATAGCACGGGGCCCATCCCCGTAACGGATGGGCAACGAGAGGACCATTCAGACCCTAGAAGATATGCTTCGTGCATGCACAAAAGGATTTCAAGGGCGATGGAGTATGAAGTTGCCATTGATCGACTCGTGTAATAATAGTTACCAAGCTTCCATCGGCATGGCCCCGTATGAAGCACTTTTACGGAAGGAAGTGTAGATCCCGGTTCATTGGTATGACACTCGGAAAAGCAATACAAGACGGAATTCATTCAAGAGGCCATAGAGACAAAGCAAAAAGATTCAGAGAAGATTAGAGACGGCTCAGAGCCGCAAAAGAGTTATGCAGATAAACGACGGAGACCCTTGGAATTTTCTCAGAGGGGGACTCAGATTCCTAAAAAGTCGCACCAATGAAGGGTGTGATGCGTTTTGGGAAGAAAGGTAAGTCGAGTCCACGTTACATAGGGCCTTTTGAGATCATTGAAAGAATAGGAAAGGTAGCTTACCGACTAGCTCTACCGCCAGAGTTGGCTTCAAAGGCACGCAGTGTTTTTCATGTAGCAATGCTCCGGAAGTATATCTCGGATCCATCGCACGTGTTACAAAGATGAGCCTATTCAGATTCACGAAGATTTGTCCTATGAGGAACAACCAGTCCAAATTCTAGCCAGAGAAGAAAGGAAACTCGTAAGTCGTAGTATCCCAATGGTTAAAGTGCGGTGGAAAAATCACAATGTTGCAGAGGCCACTTGGGAAGTAGAAGAAGAGATCGACAGAATACCCCCTACTTGTTCTGATTTTCGGACGAAAATTCCTTAAGGAGGGGTGAATGTAATGACCGGAAAATATTAAGTCAAAATCGGACAAACCGGTATTTGACCGTAATTATTTCCGGAATGTAAAGTAGTAGAAATATTGATGTAATCAGAAAGTGTTATGTAGAAACTTTATATACGGGGTAAAATCACCCGAAAAGTGTAAAAGTTATAATACGAATATTTTTACAGAGAAAATTCAGAAATATCAATTGTGAATAGTGAAATATCGGTTAAAAGTTAGAAATTTCAACAGTATATTTTAGTTATGAAAAACTGAAATATTTGGTAAAAGACCAAATGACCAGTTAGAAAAAGAGAGAAAATATTAGAAGTAAGGAAAATGACAAAAGTTCCTGAAACAGAATTTTCCCGAGTCGGTTAAAGCGAAATCGCGAAAAAAGCAGTACCGCGAGGGTACACGCGTTTTGGGCAATTCGGATTGTTTAAATGAAAATTTCAGAAAAGAAATTGACTATTGAGATACCCAAGAGAAGTGGGTTGAATATGAAAAATTTGACCCAGGGTGCTCGGCGATCCGAAAAAGCAAAGATAGAACCCGTATCGGGTGTGAAATTATCGGTGACGGAAAGAGACTCGTTTTGAAAAAACTAAGTTTGGTCTCGACAAGAAAAATGTGGGGAACATGGAACCACTTAAATTAAGTGTTAAACTTAATTAGAATTAGTAGAATTAAATTATGGGAATTAAAGTTATTTCTCTAATTTAATTTTAGGAAGTAATGTGAGATATTTTTAGAAATATTAATATAATATTCATTAATACACTTAAAGAGTTTCTACGGAAGGAAATTAGAACATTATGTTCTATTTTCCTAAGGGTGGCCGAGAGACTAGAGAAAAGAGAGAGAAAAGAGAGAAAATCAAGGGAAAATCAAGGAATCATCCGTTTTTGCCGAAATTTCTTCCGCTCAGTCCGGTAGAAACATAACCCGAGGCATTCTAGCAGAGAATCTCAACTTTTCAAGGTAAGATTTCGGATTTTTCATGAGAAACTGCATGCTTTTTTCGTGTGGATGAATAGTAACTCATCTCGGGAAAAATCCGTAAAACTGAAAAACGAAACCGAGGTTTTGTCGGGGACTACGATAGGAGTTTAATGTGCAAGTATTGAAAGGATTGAACAAATTTTTTTGGATTAACACTAAAAAATCCGGAATACCCTAGAAATGGAGAAAATGTGTTGTTGTTCAATTTATGTAGCAATTTGTGTTCAGGAATGTGAATCTGGACTACAGGTACCGAAATTAGAAGTAAAACGAGTTATTGAAAACTCGGGAAACGAGGAAAATTAAGGCGAAACTCTGCCGAAATTTCCTAAAATCTACTTAGCAAGCAATGAGTTAGGAATCTGATTCTAGAGAATGGATAACAGTTTTAAACCTCGGAAACGAATAGATTAAGATTCAGAAACCGAGATATACGAATATGTGTAAATTGCCTCTTGAGCTAGAACTCTGCCTTAAGGGAAAAAGTCCAAAATGAGTTTGAAATTAGATTTAAGAATCTAAGTATGAGGAATTGTGATTGAATAGGGAATTGATACCTATTTCCATGAAATGTTTTTGCTCGAGAGCCAAGCAACGAGAAAGAACTTCCAACAAGCGGAATCCTAGCGGATTAACGGTAAGTATAGACATATATGTTTGTCTCGACTCGAGTAAGTGTAGTTAGACTTAGAACTATTAATTTATTTATGTTCCTAAGTCTATATGATTACATGTGATTATACATGTTTGGAGGGCTTAATGCTCTAGATTTCGGAAGGGCGACATATGGTTACCCTTATGCATAGTTACAAGATCGACGGGTCGTCGGCCTCCGCAAGGGAGGAAAATCTCAAAGAGTAGAGATTCCGACTTGACCGACATAATAAGTAATGAGCCAAGAAAGTAAAAAGACCGACGGGTCGCCGGCCTCCGCAAGGGAGGAAATCTCCAGAGTAGAGAGATTCCGACTAGACCAGCCAAGAAAGTAAGAACAAAAAGATAGAAAGTAGTTTAAAGCATGTTTCACACGAGCATATTTGCATCATAACTCTTAATGTAATTTCTATTAGTTTATGATGTATGCATGTTTATACTTGCGAGCGTTAGCTCATCGGTTTTACTCGTGTCTGCAGGGGTAACAAAGGTAAGCAGCCACCATATAGTGGTTTGCTTGATGGACATGCGGAGGCAAGGGTGGCGGAAATGTCATGGGTGCACAGGAGTGGTCTTTACTACGCCGCTTAGAAATTAAATTCACTGCAAATAAATGTAATATAGAATGATAGTATGTATGTTTAGTTCTAAGAAGAAGATATTACAACTATTGTCTTAGTAAAGAACAACGGATTGTAATAAGTTAAGACAAGTTTCGGGAACTAGTATGATACCGAATCTTTAAAGTAATGGCAAGATGTGCTATTAGGGTATCAACATCACATGTTAAGAACCCGATGGCCAAAGTAAAGAAAAAAAAAATTTACTCGCACATGAACGTAAATTAAAGAGACAATAGTCTAACAATGAATAATGGATTAGACTATAGCTTAGCCCATTAGTAGAGTAGTATAAGGAACGGCGACCGCGCCGCGAGGGCGCGGGACGCCACATAATTAATGTCTATAATTCCGAGAGTGCAATTCCAAGTTTATAGTGGAGTAACTATTGAATTAATAGAATTAATTAATTAATTAAAGTGTTTAATTAATTATTAATTTTATTGAGCTCAGAATTATAGGTCCATTAGTCCCCGCGTTGTCCTTGTAATTCTACCGCACACAAAGGGCAAAATGGGAATTTTAGAATTACGGAATTCTAAAATTAAATACTCAAGAATAATTAATTGAGAATTAATTATTATTTAAATAATGAGATTATTTAAATTTGAATTTGAACAAAAGCTTGGAGCTAGGACTCTTCGTGGTCAAAGAAAATCCGGATATCATCCGAGCTCGGCTACAAGGTATTTTTTTTCTATTGATCCTTGAATCTTATAAATTAATGAGATTAATTTATTGGTGCATAAATTAATATAATCTATAGAGTATCTCAAAAGTTTTATGAAAATTTTTGTTATACACGATCCACCTTTCCGCTGCGTTTTCGCCGAATTCGATTCGCAACCAACAATTGGTATCGGAGCGGTCTATAGACGATATTAATTTATGCTTCGATTATTTGATAATTGAATATGTATGTATGTGATGAGTAGGCACTTGCATTTATGGATGTTTATTTTTATTCATGATGATGAATGTATGGATGATGGATTTGGTCGTTAATTATATGGTTCCATGGATCGGTTATACTCATTCGTTAATAAAATTAATTGTAATTTAATTCGGGATTAGAATTATTGTAATTCTAGGATTTGGGTAGAATTAGGGTTTAAGATTTTGAATCAAGAAGGAGGCCTTGAAGATCATATTTGAAGCCTTCAAAGAAGCCCAGAAACCGCCCAGAAAAATTCTGGAAATCGCGGCCCAGACGCGTCCCGGACGCGGCCCAGGCGCGGCCAGGACGCGGCCCAGGCGCGTCCCGGACGCGGCCCAGGCGCGGCGGCCAGGACGCGGCCCAGGCGCGTCCCGGACGCGGCCCAGGCGCGGCCAGGACGCGGCCCAGGCGCGTCCCGGACGCGGCCCAGCGCGGCCAGGACGCGGCCCAGGCGCGGCCAGGACGCGACCCAGGCGCGTCCCGGCCGCGGCCCAGGCGTGTCCAGGCCGCGCCCCAGCGCGTGGCCAGGCCGCGGCCCAGCGCGCCTGGCGGCCCAAATTCGGGATTTGATCCCGAATGGGCCCGGTTGGTTTCGAAACCCTCGTAAAAGCGTGCCGACGAGCCCGAAAAAGTTCCGGATCCCAAGGAAGGTGAAATCCAACCCGAGACAAAGAATGAAGTCAAGAATAAAGAATTCAAGAATCAAGACCCGTTGATGTAACGGAAGAATATAATTATTGTAATTATTTATTTATTCGATTCGATTGAGTTGTAATTTATTTTTCCATGGGACCCGTCAAATCCATCTCAATAGTTGATTGCATATGTTTATATTTTATGTTGATAATTATATATTATATATGTCCATGCATATAACATGCCATGTAGATATAATGTGCCTACTCATATGTTTTTATAACATGCCATGCATACACGCCAATTGTTATTATTTATTTTATTTATTATAAAAGTGTTTTAGAAAAATAAAATAAAATAAGAACTATCGCTAAAAAAATCGATTTAATATGATTAAATTGATTTAAGTTGCAAAATTGATTTGCAAAATAATGTTACATGTGAAATTGAATTTAAAAGTTAAATTTTTGAATTTCACATATCCGAAAAAATAAATTGTTTATTTTTCGATTTGAAAATCATGAGATGTTTTTCAAATAAAATACATATTTGCAAAATAATGAGTGGGAGAGGGTTGTATGGCAATACGACCCACTAGTCTCCGCATTGTTAGCGCAACACCGTGAGATCCGGAAAGGGCTTTGGCGGCGACATTGAATCGCCCTCCTAAAGGAGAGTGTCCTTGCCGGATCAATAACAAGGTTGGCTTCCTAGAGATAAGATTTCAGGATGTATTTCTGAATTGACTACCCAAAGGTAGCAATCCGGAGTTAAGTCTATGGGATCCGAAAACGGTGGGTTACACTCATAAAATATAATCAAATCTGCTGGTTATATTTTGACCGAAAATAATGGTAGTTAATAAATATGAAAATATGAGATATTTT
>JABXEQ010000181.1:0-17500 GCA_012066045.3 Morus alba | reverse complement strand
CGGCACAATGAATGTCCGTTCACAACGAACCCGTTCCAACGCTTCCATCAATTCTCAATGTTCCCACGCTTTCCAGGGCAGGGCATGGCCGTGGTATCATCACGTGGGCACAACGAGACTCCCACGTGCCAATCATCTCTCCAGGGCATAGCCGTGGTATCATCACGTGGGCACAATGAATATCTGTTCACACGGATCGAGATTTCAGAATTCCCAATGTTCCCACGCTCTCCAGGGCCTGGCCGTGGTATCATCACGTGGGCACAACGAGACTCCGACGTGCCAACGCTCTCCAGGGCATTGCCGTGGTATCATCACGTGGGCACAATGAATATCCGTTCATTGGGACCAAGCTTGCCAGAACTCTCGACGTTCCCACGCTCTCCAGGGCATGGCCGTGGTATCATCACGTAGGCACGAGAAGATTCAATTCTTAGGGACCGAGCAATCGAGAATCACCGACCTAACCGATCATCCGAGGTTCCCCGACGTCCCAACGCTCTCTCCAGGGCAAACCGTGGTAGCATCACGTGGGCGCAACGAGGATCATCTCTTCCAGACCGGGGCATCCGAGATTCTCGACGTGCCAACGCTCTCCAGGGCATAGCCGTGGTATCATCACGTGGGCACAATGAATATCCGTTCACAGGGACCGAGCATCCAGAAATCTCAATGTTCCCACGCTCTCCAGGGCATGGCCGTGGTATCATCACGTGGGTACAACGAGACTCTGACGTCCCAACGCTCTCCAGGGCATTGCCGTGGTATCATCACGTCGGCACAATGAATATCCGTTCATAGGGGCATTGCCGTGGTATCACGTCGGCACAATGAATTCTCAATGTTCCCATGCTTTCCAGGGCATGGCCGTGGTATCATCATCACGTGGGCACAACGAGACTCTGACGTGCCAACGCTCTCCAGGGCATAGCCGTGGTATCATCACGTGGGCACAATGAATATCTGTTCACAGGGATCGAGCTTTCAGAATTCCCAATGTTCCCACGCTCTCCAGGGCCTGGCCGTGGTATCATCACGTGGGCACAACGAGACTCCGACGTGCCAACGCTCTCCAGGGCATTGCCGTGGTATCATCACGTGGGCACAATGAATATCCGTTCATTGGGACCAAGCTTGCCAGAACTCTCGACGTTCCCACGCTCTCCAGGGCATGGCCGTGGTATCATCACGTCGGCACGACAAGATTCAATTCTTAGGGACCGAGCAATCGAGAATCACCGACCTAACCGATCATCCGAGGTTCCCCGACGTCCCAACGCTCTCTCCAGGGCAAACCGTGGTAGCATCACGTGGGCGGAACGAGGATCATCTCTTCCAGACCGGGGCATCCGAGATTCTCGACGTGCCAACGCTCTCCAGGGCATAGCCGTGGTATCATCACGTGGGCACAATGAATATCCGTTCACAGGGACCGAGCATCCAGAATTCTCAATGTTCCCACGCTCTCCAGGGCATGGCCGTGGTATCATCACGTGGGTACAACGAGACTCTGACGTCCCAACGCTCTCCAGGGCATTGCCGTGGTATCATCACGTCGGCACAATGAATATCCGTTCATAGGGACCGAGCTTCCAGAATTCTCAATGTTCCCACGCTTTCCAGGGCATGGCCGTGGTATCATCACGTGGGCACAACGAGACTCTGACGTGCCAACGCTCTCCAGGGCATAGCCGTGGTATCATCACGTGGGCACAATGAATATCTGTTCACACGGATCGAGCTTTCAGAATTCCCAATGTTCCCACGCTCTCCAGGGCCTGGCCGTGGTATCATCACGTGGGCACAACGAGACTCCGACGTGCCAACGCTCTCCAGGGAATTGCCGTGGTATCATCACGTGGGAACAATGAATATCCGTTCATTGGGACCAAGCTCGCCAGAACTCTCGACGTTCCCACGCTCTCCAGGGCATGGCCGTGGTATCATCACATGGCCGTGGTATCATCACGTAGGCACGACAAGATTCAATTCTTAGGGACCGAGCAATCGAGAATCACCGACCTAACCGATCATCCGAGGTTCCCCGACGTCCCAACGCTCTCTCCAGGGCAAACCGTGGTAGCATCACGTGGGCGCAACGAGGATCATCTCTTTCAGACCGGGGCATCCGAGATTCTCGACGTGCCAACGCTCTCCAGGGCATAGCCGTGGTATCATCACGTGGGCACAATGAATATCCGTTCACAGGGACCGAGCATCCAGAATTCTCAATGTTCCCACGCTCTCCAGGGCATGGCCGTGGTATCATCACGTGGGTACAACGAGACTCTGACGTCCCAACGCTCTCCAGGGCATTGCCGTGGTATCATCACGTCGGCACAATGAATATCCGTTCATAGGGACCGAGCTTCCAGAATTCTCAATGTTCCCACGCTTTCCAGGGCATGGCCGTGGTATCATCACGTGGGCACAACGGGACTCTGACGTGCCAACGCTCTCATCGCTCCGGGGCATCACGTGGGCCGTGGTATCATCACGTGGGCACAATGAATATCTGTTCACACGGATCGAGCTTTCAGAATTCCCAATGTTCCCACGCTCTCCAGGGCCTGGCCGTGGTATCATCACGTGGGCACAACGAGACTCCGACGTGCCAACGCTCTCCAGGGCATTGCCGTGGTATCATCACGTGGGCACAACGAATATCCGTTCATAGGGACCGAGCTTTCCAGAAAACTCAACGTTCCCACGCTCTCCAGGGCATGGCCGTGGTATCATCACGTGGGCACAACGAGACTCTGACGCGCCTACGCTCTCCAGGGCATGGCCGTGGTATCATCACGTCGGCACAATGAATATCCGGTCACAGGGGCCAGCTTTTCAAGAATTCTCGACGTTCCCACGCTCTCCAGGGCATTGCCGTGGTATCGTCACGTGGGCACGAGACAAATTCTTAGGGACCGAGCATTCGAGGATCAACGACCTGACCGATCTTCGGGGTTTCCCCAACGTCCCAACGCTCTCCAGGGCATGGCCGTGGTATCATCACGTGGGCGCAACGAATGGTAAAACGGTAATATTATATACCCATTCGATCATCACGGCCCTTTACTGAAGGATAATAATGCATTTACACCGCGGGACCGTGCGCGATAAATTGTATCAACACCAAAAGAAAAATTAGCGCACGAATCGATTATTATTCGCATCGAACTTTTAGTGGAGTTATGCGCGCGTTTGGAATTAAATATGTCGATAACTTATAGGGATGAGTTAGTCGCGCGCGTAATTCCATAGCTTTGTTCATGTGGGTCCATTCGGTTTCAAGGGCAGCTCTAATAAATGGGAAAAACAGAAAATATAATTATGTTTAAATTATTGTGTTATTTTTCATTTATTTGATAATTGAAAAAATAAAAAATGAGTTTTGAATTTTGAAATTAATGGAGATTAATTTAAAATTCAAAATGAAATTTAAACATGATTTTATTTGGCAACTAAAGGAAAGAGAAAAGGAGATTTTATTTTGGGAAAATTCGCGGGCGCCTTGCCTTAAGCGGAGTTTTTTGAATTTTGCTCGCGCGCAGGGAAGGAAATTTTCGCGGGCGCCCTAAGCCATGTAGGGATTTTCGCGCGATGGGGCACCCTAGGGTTAAGGAGAAATTCGCGCCCATCTAGGGTTTGAGTTTTTGAATTTTCTCGCGGGGATATTATTGAAAACCCTAGGGAGAGAGGGGAGAAAAGAAAAGAGATCACACTTTCCTTAGGGTGGCGGATTTTGTAGAGCAAAATAGAAGGAAAAAGTTTCCTTAGGTTTTTGAAAAAGAGCCCACTCTCTCGCCTAAAAATTGCGAGAGACATAGCCGCGCGCGAATCAACGAGTGGTTCTTGGTGTGATCGGGACAATAAACAACGATCTTGTTTCACGGCGCGCGCTCCATCTTGGAACGGGAGCGCGTGAGACAAGATCCTTGCGCGCAATTAATTCAATCGTCACAAAGGTATGTGAGATTTTTCGCGCGCTTTGTCCATAAACATATATCATGCATGAATCTCTCGCGCGGGTTTACGTTTAATTATGAATTAAATGGATATGATAAAATTTTTGGAAATTCCGCCTACAATATTGTTGTTGTTCACATGATTTTTCATATATAAATCACAATAAGATCCTACAATTGGTATCGCGCCTAGGGCTATTGATCATGCATGATTTATGTTTATGCGCGCGAATGGCACGGGCGCGTTGATATTGGCATCTTGCGCGAATATATGATGAATTCAAAATTGTTTTGATTGAATATGTGATTGGATCCCATCGATTGGCTCTAGGTTTTAAATACACCATGTTGGTGGTTTACGTTTTCGCGCGCGCGGTGTAAGCCATTAAAGGGCGCGCGGTGGAAATTTTGTAATTTAAATTTCCGGGCGAATTTTTTTTTGCGCGCGCGCGCGGGGCGCGGGGCGCGGCGCGCGCGCGCGCGCGGGGGCCGGCGCGCGCGATGGGGCACTGGCGCGCGCGGCCCACGGGTTTTGGCGCGATGCGGCGCGCGCGCGGGGCGCGCGGGCGCCGCGGGCGGGGCGCGGTGGGCGCGCGCGCGGGGCTCGGCGCGCGCGGGGAGCACTGGGCGCGCGCGGGGCCACGGGCGCGCGCGCGGGGGCCTGGCGCGCGCGCGCGGGGCCACGGCGCGCGCGCGGGGTGGCCACGGGCGCGCGCGGGGGAGGCACGGGCGCGCGCGGGGCGATGGGGCCACGGGCGCGCGCGCGGGAGGGCCGCGGTCGCGCGCGCGCGGGAGCACCGGGCGCGCGCGCGCGCGGTGCACGGGCGCGCGCGCGGGGGGAACAGGCGCGCGGGCGATGGGGCGCTGGCGCGCGCGCGGGGGCCCACCGCGCGCGCGCGCGGGGACACGGGGCGCGTGCCGGTGGCGCGCGCGCGCCTGGGGGCACTGGCGCGCGCGGCGCGGGGCACGGGCGCGCGCGGGGGGGGGCGCGCGCGCGCGGGGGAGGCTGGGCGCGCGCGGGGCCACGGGCGCGCGCGCGCGCGGGGACACGGGCGCGCGCGGGGAGGCACAGGCGCGCGCGCGTGGGGCGCGCGGCGTTTCGGGGGGATCAAGAGAAGAGAAAATTGAGAAGATGCCAAGAAGACAAGATGAAGAAAATTATTGTAATTATTTTCATTTGTTTTTATGGGTTGTAATTAGAAATGAGCCATAGAGAGGTTAAATTGTAAATGTATGATTTATTGTTTAATCTCGCATCATTATAACATGCCATATAGGATATAGAGATGCCAATATCAAATTGCCATGCAAGCATGTTCATGCATCATTGTAGTTTAATATTATAAATTGTTATAATAATAAATGCAATGGGTAAATTTTATAAAGAGTTATAAAATACAACAAATTTATAAGGGGTATAATTTTGTTGAATTATTAATTGGACTTAATTTCAAAACAAAATCCATTTTTGAAAAAGCTAAGGGGAGGGTCGCGCCCAACGCAAAAAGGTCTCCGACTTTTAGCCTGATCGTGACACGTGGATAGGTTAAGAACCACCTTAGTGGTCCTCACTTCAATGGGAGAAACCCATGAAACATGTCGCTAAGGAGTCATCCCTGCTTATAGAAGATAAGACTCGAAAAGGAAGTAGTGAGGCGAGACCATCCCTAGATGGATCGTTAGTTCATAACAACCTCTAGAGTCGATTAGTCGGTTAAACACTTAGACTAAAGATCATTGTAATCTCCCATAGGAGCTTGGCAATGGATCTAAGGTGACCAAAAGATGGTGATTGGTTGCACTAGATGTAGAGACATCTTGTAAAGTGAACCAAACGAGAGGAGTCTCGATGCGATAGGAGGCTTCACGGACGCCACCCCTAGGTGGGACGTGTTGCCGTTTATGATCGCAACACCATAGATGAAACATTTTTTAAGGATTTTATTTATGTTTAAGTATTTGCATTCATGCATCATACTTCTCTTAAATATAAGCAAATTACCAACACCGCTTTATTTTATTTTTTCAAAAATTATGTCTTTATCCCCAATCGCCAAATTCTTAGTACAAACAAACTAGTGGGGAAAATTACGTTGACCGAAACGTAACCTTTTATCGTGTTGACGGTAGACAAGCACAAGCATGTGCTCACCCACACCCGCAACATTCTTGAGCCGAATGATGATTCGACTCAAGAAGAGCGACGCATGTCATAATCTTGGATGCCATCATCCCATTTGCTAGGTGCTATATTTTAGCATCAATTAGCAATGTGTTGCAACCCCTCTTAACAAACATCCCACCATCAGATATGTCTCAAACCCTTTAACAAGCCGGGGTAACAAAGCGCTACAATGAGAAGTGTCCGGAAACATTAGGAAGTCATGATGAACGATTCTCACTCTGACCGGGACCATATGCTATTGATCATAAGTCACCTGAATGAGATGGAGCTCATGGGAGCTGAAATAGATGGAGAGACTCAAGTGGATATGATCCTAGAGACTCTCCCGGAGATGTTTGATAACTTCAAACTCAACTACTCTATGAATAAGTTGAGTTATTCACTCCCGAACTCATGAAGGAGCTTCAAACCCGCGGAAACTCTTCCGCTTAAAGGCAAAAAGAGGAACGGAGAGGCTAACCTTGTTTTGGCGAAGCCTTCCACCTCGGGGTGTCAAGAAATGTAAGAAAGCCCGCGCGCGCAGAAGAAGCCCCATCGCGCGCAAGAACGCCGCAAAGGTAGACAAGAGTACGTGACAAATGTCACCATTGCGGAATGTCTGCCCCGAAAACGCGTGTCCTACATACCTCAAGGAGGTCAAAGCTAAAGGTACATTGCTTGTTACCAAGCCTTTTTGTGGTGAACTTTTTCTTGGATTGTAGACTCGAGCCACTAATCATGTTTGTTGTTCTCAGCCATTCCGGGAAAACAAAAGGCTTAGCAAGGACGAGTTCAACTTCCGCTGGGGAATGGAGCATCGAATGCCAAGCAACAGCCGGGAAGTATTAAATTAATTTTTGAGAAATGTTTTGTTTTGAACAATGTTTATTATGTCCCGGTTTTGGGAAAAACCTTATTTTTCTAGTGGGCTCGTTTGATTGAGCAAGGATATTCTTTGGATTTTAATAATGATGTTATTCAGATTCTAAAGAATGGCTTCATGATTACTTCTCCAGCAATGATAAAACAATGTATATTCCGTGGCAAATATTCCAACGATTTCCAGATCTTCTAAAATGATGATTCAATGAGAAAAGTAAGAGATTGAGGTTAGACTCAATTGATCAAACCTACAAATGGCATCTACGTCTTGGACATATTGGCCTTGACAGGATTAAAAGGTTGGTAAGAGACGGTCCCTTGCAAACCTTAAGTGTAGGCTCACTACCTACATGTGAATCCCGCATAGAAGGAAAAATGACCAAGAGACCCTTTTCAAAGAAAAGGGTAATAGAGCTGATGAATGCCTAGAACTCGTACATAGTGATGTATGGGGCCATTCAATATCCAAGCAAGAGGAGGATATGAATATTTCATAACCTTCATCGATGACTATTCTCGTTTTGGTCATATTTATCTAATCGTCAAAGTCTGAAACCTTTGAAAAGTTCAAAGAATTCAAGGCCTTGGTTGAAAAGCAATTAGATAAACAGATCAAAACACTACGATCTGATCGTGGTGGTGAATACTTCTTGGGAGAGTTCAAGACTTTCTTAAGGAAGAAGGTATATTTTCTCAACCGACCGCGCCAGTACTCCTCGTGAGAATGGCGGTCCGAGAGAAGGAATCGAACTCTATTAGACATGGTTAGATCAATGATGAGTTACTCATCTCTTCCAGATTTCTTTTGGGGATATGCCTTGGAAACAAAGAAAGATACATTCTGAACCAAGTTCCATCTAAGGCGAGCACTGAACTCCATATGAAAGATGGAGTGGCAAGAAGTCATCTCTTGGCCACACCGAATATGGGGTTGTCCGCACATGTGCTTAGAAAGAAGACCGGTAAGTCGACTAGTCGTTCGGAATCGTGCCCCTATTTGTAGGATATCCCAAAGGAACAAAAGGCTATATCTTTTATAGTCCTCATCGATCGAAAAACATTCGTCAAAGACGAATGCTCGTTTTCGGAAGAGGATTTTATAAAGAATATGAAGCCAAGAAGCAAGCTTGTACTTGAGGAATTGATCGGTGAAAATGTTCATGCAACATATCCGCAATCTATTCCTGAACCGACAACAGATGAACCACAACAAGAACTAACACCAAAGTGGAGCCTCGACGTAGTGGGAGGGTTGTGAGACAACCCGATAGGTACATGTCTTATGGAGACGCATTATATGCGATCTCGATTTAGACATCGACGAACCTGTCTCCTACTTGCAGGCCATGGAAAGTTCTCAGCAAACCTATGGCATGAAGCCATGGACGCCGAAATACAATCGATGTATAAAAATGGCGTATGGACTCTAGTGGATCCTCCTGAAGGGGTAAAACCCGTGGGGTGTAAATGGATCTACAAGAAGAAGAGGGGTCCGGATGGGAATGTAGAGACATTCAAAGCAAGGTTGGTAGCCAAGGGCTACACCCGAAAAGAAGGCATCGACTATGAGGATACCTTCTCTCCGGTAGCCATGCTTAAATCCATCCGAATTCTTCTATCCATTCTTTCTTTGCTTTAGATTATGAAATCGCGGATGGATGTAAAGACAACTTTTTCGAATGGCAATCTGGATGAGCGCATTTACATGGCACAACCAGATGGATTCATTGAAAAGGGTCTAGAAGAAAAGGTTTGCGAATGCGTAAGTCCATTTATGGACCCAAGCGAACATCCGATCATGGAATATCGATTCGATGAGACCGTTAAAACTTATGGTTTTGTTCACCAATGGATGAGCCTTGTGTGTATAAGTTGATACAAGAAGGCAAAGTGGTTTTCTTAGTCTTATATGTAGATGACATACTACTCATTGGGAATGATGTAGGAAGACTAATCGAGGTTAAGCTCGCTCGCAGCGCGGTTTGACATGAAGGATCTAGGAGAAGCTGCCTATGTTTTGGGAATTCAGATCTTTCGAGATCGGAAGAACAAACAATTGGCACTGCCTCAAGCATCCTACATCGATAAGGTAATGGACCGATTCGGCTATGCAAAACTCCAAAAAGGGTTATCTACCCTTCCGACATGGAGTATCCCTCTCTAAGGAGCAGCCTCCCAAGACTCCTCAAGAAGAGGAAGACATGAGCCGAGTTCCTTACGCTTCACCGTGGGAAGCCTCATGTATGCGATGCTTTGCACCAGACACGATATATGCTACGCAAAGAGGCGTGGTGAGTAGATTCCATCAAACCCTGGACCCGAGCACTGGGTTGTCAGAAAGCATATCCTCAAGTATCTTAGGAGAACGAGGAACTATATGCTTGTATATTCGTGTACTGACCGAATATGACGGGATATACCGATTCCGATTTCCAATCGGATAAGGATTCCAGGAAATCCACTTCAGGATCGGTGTTTGTCCCGAATGGAGGTTCGGTGGTATGGAGGAGCATCAAGCTGACTTGCATAGCCGACTCCACCATGGAGGCCGAATATGTGGCGGCTTGTGAAGTCGCGAAAGAGGTCAGATGGCTTAAAAAGTTCCTTGTTTCACTGGAAGTTGTTCCGAAGCCGATAGGCCCATGGTATCAGACATGCGATAACAGGGGGCTGTAGCAAACTCTAAGGAGCCTAGAAGCCATAAAAGGTCCAAGCACATAGAGCGGAAATACCACCTCATCCGTGAGATTGTACAAAGAGGCGATGTTGAAGTGACAAAGATATCAACACATGACAACTTGGCGATCCGTTTACAAAGGCTTTATCTGGTAAAGTCTTCGATACGATCTGGAAGGTTTGGGCATGCGAGATTGTACACACCTACTTTAAGTCCAAGTGGGAGTTTGTTGGAAATGTGTCCATAAAGTGGGATGTAATTTGTTATTTATGAAATGACAAATGTAAGACATTATTATTTTGCCGATTTTATAAAATAAGATAAAGTTATGTTTTGACACATACTCAAGAGTGTTTATGATATTGCTTAGTCCATAAACTGTTACCAACGAAAGAAGAGTCGGGGGAACCTCCGGACAAACTCTTCTGATACAGTTTTAAAATAGATATTCGCAGTCTTAGGATTGATTGGGCAATCGAATCCGATTATGATCAAGTAGATCGAACCATGTGATGCTGGTCTCGGGGCATGGGAGTTGGACTCGTGGTTGATCTAGACATGCTCGCAACATGTTGAATAGACCATGTGACCGATTAGGTTAGAGTAAAAACCGTTTACACAACTCTAAACCTAATCATCACAACTTAAGTATATTTGTATAATTATCTTAATCCTGAAGTGAATGCGTAGCTCAACTTAGTATCTCATGATCTTTGATTCGCCAATGAGATTAGTTCACGCTTATTGAACGACATCTCGGTCATTGGGATCATGACAATATTAAGTTGGAGTTATGTGATTCACAGATATGGAATTCGTAAAAATAATATCACCTCATGTGCTTTATTGACGGGTGTGTGAATAAATAAACCAGGGCCTGGTATTCAATGATGATATTCATTGATTAAGACATCGTAACATGTGCGAGACATCTTACGAACGTTTGTCTTTCTTATTCACAATCATATAAAGGAGTTGAGGAAATAATGATTAGAATGGTAAAACGGTAATATTATATACACCATTCGATCACCGATATTTACTGAAGGATAATAATGCATTTACACTGTGGACCGTGTGATAAATTGTATCAACACCAAAAAAAATTAGCGCACATGAATCGAGAGATTATTCGCATCGAACTTTTAGTGGAGTTATGCGATGTCGGAATTAAATATGTCGATAACTTATAGGGATGAGTTAGTCGAATATTGTAATTCCATAGCTTTGTTCATGTGGGTCCATTCGGTCTCAAGGCTAGCTCTAATAAATGGGAAAACAGAAACCGATAATTATGTTTAAATTCATTGTGTTATTTTTCATTTATTTGATAATTGAAAAATAAAAAAGAATGAGTTTTGAATTTTGAAATTAATGGAGATTAATTTAAAATTCAAAATGAAATTTAAACATGATTTTATTTGGCAACTAAAGGAAAGAGAAAAGTGAGATTTTATTTTGGGAAAATTCGAAATCCCTTGCCTTAAGGGGATTTCGAATTTTGCTCCAAAATAGGAAGGAAATTCGAAATCCCTAAGCCATGTAGGGATTTTCGGATTTCAACCCTAGGGTTAAGGAGAAATTCAAAATCCCATCTAGGGTTTGAGTTTTTGAATTTTCTCCTATATAAGGATATTATTGAAAACCCTAGGGAGAGAGTCTTTTGGAGAAAAGAAAAGAGATCACACTTTCCTTAGGGTGGCCGGATTTTGTAGAGACAAAATAGAAGGAAAAAAGTTTCCTTAGGTTTTTGAAAAAGAGCCCACTCTCTCATCCTAAAAATTGTAGAGACATAGCCTTGAATCAACGAGTGGTTCTTGGTGTGATCGTGACAATAAACAACAACGATCTTGTTTCACGGCAATTCTCCATCTTGGAACGTGAGATAGTGAGACAAGATCCTTGCGGTCAATTAATTCAATCGTCACAAAGGTATGTGAGATTTTTCTAATCCTTTGTCCATAAACATATATCATGCATGAATCTCTCGTTGTGGTTTACGTTTAATTATGAATTAAATGGATATGATAAAATTTTTGAAATTCCGCCTACAATATTGTTGTTGTTCAAATGATTTTTCATATATAAATCACAATAAGATCCTACAAAGGTATCATCACATGGGCACAATGAATACCCGTTCCTTGGGACCGAGCTTTCGAATTCTTGATATTTCCACGCTCCGGGACAGGGGCCGTGGTATTATCACGTTGGCCCAACGGGGGCTGCGAAATGGCACACTCGATGCTCTTTTAGAGCAATAAATCCGCTCATTTTATGTTTTTCCCGCCACTACTCCATCAATTTTGAGCTTTCGAGCGTTTCCTCGCGATTTTTCTGAGAATTTCTGACATTACCGCGTTTCTTGGTCGCCGGCCACCACCGCCGGCGGTGGTCGCCGCCGGCTCCACCGCGTGTAATGACCGAAAATATTAAGTCAAATTCGGACGATCCGCTATTTGACCATAATTATTCCCGGAACAGATAGTAGAAATATTGATGTAATCAGAAAGTGTTATGTAGAAACTTTATATACGGGGTAAAATCACCCGAAAAGTGTAAAGTCATAATACGAATATTTTTTACTGAGAAAAATTTTGTAAATATCGGTTGTGAATAGTAAAATATCGGTTAAAAGTTAGAAATTTTAACAGTATATTTTAGTTATGAAAAACTGAAATATTTGGTAAACCAACTGACCAGTTAGAAAAGAGTAGAAATATTAGAAGTAAGGAAAATGGCAAAAGTTCCCGAAACAGAATTTTCCCGAGTCGGTTAAAGCGGGAATCTGCAAAAAAAAAAAAATCCGCGAGGTACGCGCGTTTTGGGCAATCTGGATCGTTTAAAATGAGAATTTCAGAAAACAAAATTGACTATTGAGATACCCAAGAGAAATGGGTTGAATATGAGAAATTTGACCCAGGGTGCTCGGCAGTCCAAAAAAGCAATATAGAACCTGTACCGGGTGTGAAATTATCGGTACCGGAAAGAGACTCGTTTTGAAAAACAGAAAGTTTGGTCTTGAGAAGAAAAAATGTGGGGAACACGGAACCACTTAAATTAAGTGTCAAACTTAATTAGAATTAGTAAAATTAAATTATTGGAATTAAAGTGATTTCTTTAATTTAATTTTAGAAAGTAATGTTAGATATTATTAAAAATAATATTATAATATTCATTATTACATTAAAAGTGGCCTACGGAAGCACATTAGAACACAAAGTGTTCTATTTTCTAAAAGAGTGGCCGACCAAGAAGAAAGAGAGAGAGAGAAGAGAAAAATCAAGGGAAAATCAAGGAATCACCCGTTTTTAAAATTTTTCTTCCGTTCAGTCCGGTAGAAACATAACCCGAGGCATTCTAGCGGAGAATCTCAACTTTTCAAGGTAAGATTTTGGATTTTTCATGAGAAACTGCTTTGCTTTTTCATTTTTATGAATAGTAACTCATCTCGGAAAAAAATCAGAAAAGCGAAAAAAACGAAAACCGGGTTTTGTCGGGGACTACGATAGGAGTTTAATGTGTAAGTATGGAAACGATTGAACAAATTTTTTTGGATTTGCACTAAAAATCCGAAAAATCCCTAGAAATGGAGGAAATGTATTTTTGTTCAATTTATGTTGCAATTTGTGTTCGTGGAATGTGAATCGACTACAGTACCGAAATCGGAAGTAAACGAGTTATTGAAAACTCGGAAACGAGAAAAAATTAAGGCAAAATTCTGTTAAAATTTCCTAAAATCTAGTTAGTAAGTAATGAGTTACCCTTATGCACGATTAATCGACGGGTCGTCGGCCTCCTCAAGGGAGGAAATCTCACAAAGGTAGAGATTCCGACTAGACCGAGACGAAGAAATGACCAAGAAAGTAAAAGATCGGGCGGGTCGTCGGCCTCCGAAGGGAGAAAAATCTCAAAGAGTAGAGATTCCGACTAGACCAGATAAGATGGCGGGGCCCAGGCCCACGTAAGTAAAACAGAAAGATAGAAAGTAGTTTAAAGCATGTTTCACACGAGCATATTTGCATCATAACTCTTAATGTAATTTCTATTAGTTTATGATGTATGCATGTTTATACTTGCTGAGCGTTAGCTCATCAATTTACTCATGTGCAGGTAACAAAGGTAAGCAACCAGTCATATAATGGTTTGCTTGATGGACATGCGGAGGCAAGGGTGGCGGAAATGTCATGGGTGCACGGGAGTGGTTTCTACTACGCTCGCTTACAAAACAATTTTCCGCTGCAGATTAATGTAATATAGAATACTAGTATGTATGTTCAGTTCTAAGCAAAAGATATTACAACCATTGTCTTAGTAAAGAACAACGGACTGTAATAAGTTAAGATAAGTTTTCGGGAACTAGTATGATATCCGAATCCTTAAAGTAATAGCAAGATATGTTATTAGTATAACAACATAACATGTTAAGAACCCGAGGGTTAAAGTAAAAAAAAAAAAAAAAAAAAATTTACCCGCATATGAACGTAAATTAAAGAGACAATAGTCTAGCAATGAATAATGGATTAGACTATAGCTTAGCCCATTAGTAGTAGTATAAGGCACGGCGACGGCCGCGAGGGTGCGGGTCGCCACATCAACCCCACCGGTGCAGGCCTGCCTGAACGCACTACAATTCGAGCTTCCTGAGCATTTCCCGCAATTTTCCCGGACTTACCCGGACTTAACGTGACAAAGATATGATTTTACAATTTTTGAGATTTTTTCAAGAAAACATGAAAAATAATTTTATGATAACCAGAATTTGATCGTGACGAAGAATTCAAGGACAACCGGGAAGATTCAAGATGACGGATTGATACATATTTTGACTATTCTTAGTAATCTTTATTTTTTCTTTTCTCTAGGTTGGAACCATAATATTATGGTTATTATTATTATGCTTGTTGCCTAGCTTAACTGCTTTATATGATTGCATATAATATGTTTTACTATATATATGATAACATGTCATAGAGAATAGGGAGTGCCCCTCATTAAAACTGTTCATCCATATTTCTTAACATAAAACCTTGTTTCCAAAAGACTGAGTGGGTGTTGCGTGAACACAGGCAAGTATATGAATCGCACAAGTAATAAAGTGTACAAGAGTACGGATATCGATCCCACGAGGATTGTGTTTAGCTTTCGTTAAATACCAATATTGATTAGCTTCTAGGATTGTTTTTATATATTTTTATAACTAAAGGAAAATAAAAATGCAAGCAGTTGCATATAATCGAGCTAGGACCTCCTAATTTCCCCATGATTGCAAAATGCTAAAGTTGTGCTAAAGAAATGTTGCAAAGATTCTGTACTAGTTAACCAAACTCAAATTTATGCATAAAGTTGTTCTGGATTAATTATGACTATAATTCTTCAAACCAATTTCATCATATTCCTATGTGCATCTAGTTCATGGAATTCCAATTTCAAGTTCCGGTTTATTAGTTATACAAGGTAAACGATATATTCCTATACCTTCTACAAATCAATATATTCCTATATTAAACATGCATCATCCATGTAAAGTCAAACCTAAATTAATTTTTCCAAATCAATCTAAGTCTAGTTCCACATTTGATTTCCATCAAAAATAAAAATTAAGCAAGTAAATACACATGAATGAACAAGCACAAAAATACCATAAACAATCCAAAAGCAAAAACTAAAACATCACAATCTTAGTTCCACTAGGAGCCTAGCTCACAAAATTAACTAAATAACATCAAGGGTTTCATCATTTATAAATTACAAAAATAAGAGATAAGAAAAAGAATGAAAAACCCATTTTAGGAGTTGTCACAAACTCCAAAACCTCTTCTCAAAATCTTCATCTTACTCCTTCTTGAAGCTCCAAAATGCCCTCTTCAATTGTGTTTACAAAATAAAATTACCTAAATTTAAAACTAAAAATAAAATCCTACAACTCTAAAAATAAATTTTCTTTTTCTTTTTCTTCATTTCTCTCATCCCCTCTTCTTCTCTGTGGCTGCTCGTCTGAGGGCTGAGAAGAAGGAAGCAAGATGGCTGCCCTCCGTTTTTGGCGGCTGCCCAAAAGATGGGATATTAATCCCACCTATTCCTTTGCGTGCGTGAAGCAAGAGTTTGGTGGAGCGGCGAGTTAGGAGTGGTGAAGAAGCTAGTGGGATCCATGTGGCAGAAGCAGAGAGAGTGAAAGCGAGGGTGCACGCAGTATTGGTGGAGCGTGAAGCAGAAAATTTGGCTCCTTTTTCTTTGTACTTTTGATCCATTACATTTTAAACTTTTCACTTAAGCCCCACTGTTACACAAAATTAAATTACATAATATGAAAAATAATTATTTTGAAAGCAAGCTAAATAAATATAAAATAAAATAAAATAAAATAAAATAAAAAAAAAATACCTAAAACAAACTAAAAATAAAATTAATTACAAGTAAAATAAAATGAAATAAAAATAAGGTAAAAATATTAAAAACTAAATAAATTCTCAAGAACAAGCATACTTTTTAATCCACAAAAGAGGCTAAATAACTCCATTTCATGGAGTTATCACACCCAAACTCAAAATTTTGCTTGTCCTCAAGCAAAACAAAAGGAAAAAGACTCAAAAACAAGTGTGCATTTATGGATGAATTCTCATGAATAATTCCTCAAGGATTAAATTAGAAACATAGCTCAAAGAAAAACACAATTTTCAATCAACTTTTATTTCCAACTTCAAAAGATTGTTTCTTCTCCAATTGGACCTTTCTTGTGTGTGTGTGATAGCCTTGTGCTATTTCAACATTGAATTCCAAATGAGATCATGCGTACATGCTTATAGAATATAGAATTTAGAATTTAAGCACATGCATGCAAACTCCATAAGCTTACTTTTCAAAACCA
Source organism: Morus alba (assembly GCA_012066045.3). Lineage (NCBI taxonomy): Eukaryota > Viridiplantae > Streptophyta > Magnoliopsida > Rosales > Moraceae > Morus > Morus alba. The sequence continues at coordinate 947 of JABXEQ010000181.1, read as the reverse complement.
TCTCCACTAATGTAGACTAACACTTAATCAAGGATCAATAGGACTTTTAAGGCTTGTAACGTTAGGCTAGGGATTAAGGTAGGATAAAGGTAATTTTATGGTTCAAATCACACCCTAAACACATTAGTTACTCTAAGACCATATAAGAGCTCATTTAACTCACCAAAGTACACCCTCAAACTTGATTTCCACTCTCTTTTGTCAACCACTTATTGAAGAAACAAAAAAATTTATCCCTTTTTTTCCTAATTTTTTTTTTTTTCAATAAAAAATTTTTTTTTCAATTTTTGAAGATCTCCTATACCCCCAAACTCAAACTCAACATTGTCCTCAATGTTGCAAAATAAACACAAGAAGGTAAAGAAAACCTCACTATTTATTTTTTTTTCAACTGCCCAGAACTGCTATCAAATGTTGTAGCATTTCTTGTTTACAAAATTGCACACGTTTTTCACACCAATTGCATCATCTCACACCAACTCATATAAGGCAACAACACTCACAACACCACCCTTCCTTCCTTATCCAACATAGCTCAATATGTCCTCAAATAACTAATACGCTAATGGGTGAGGGGTAGAAAGTTGGAAACTTATTTAAAAGGCTAGGATAAAGATGTGGGTAAAAAAGAAAATGGTATATATAGGCTCAAAATGTAGGATCTTGTTCTGATTTTTAGATGAAAAATCATTTAAAAACAACAACAAACTTGTAGGCAGAATTTCAAAAATTTTAACATATCTTTTAATTCCAAATTAAACGTAAATCACAAGGAGAGATACATGCATGATATATGTTTATAGAAAAATGAATAAAATGACAATCATACCTTTGTGACGATTGAATCAAATATGACCGCAAGGATCTTGTCTCACTATCTCATGTTCCGAGATGGAGAATTGCCGTGAAACAAGACCGTTGATTTATGAATACGATCACACCAAAAA
>JABXEQ010000178.1:0-11000 GCA_012066045.3 Morus alba | reverse complement strand
TCTCGCTGCCTTTATATTGGTTATTGCTCGACCTTCATTCGTTGACATTCCATATTTAACGTGGATTTATAACATCACTTGAGGTATTTCCTACATCTTCTATCATACTCAGTATTATATTGTTCCTTTCTTTTTTTTTTTTTTTTTTTTTTTTTTTTTCCGTCACGCCTTTTTCTCAGATAAATATTTTGACCGTTATTCACACTTAATTTTTTTCCCTCATGTTTAACAAAAACACAAAGAATGTAAGACATTGAAGACAAATAATGGTTTATACAGATTCATTTATTTACTTAGTGTTTACTAATAAATTTAGCCTATTTAATGTTAATATGTAATTAATTTTTTTGCCCTTCAATAATATCTCGATGTTGTAAATTTATTGCTTTCTATCTTTCTAGGTACTTTTGTACTATCATATTTATTTAAAAATGTTATAATCATAACTTAAGAGCAATTCACATGGCAAAAAATTGAAAAATCCTTTACCATAAATAGGAGATAATGAAAACAAGGATAAAACAATAAGTACAATAATACAAAGGCAATAACACTTAAAACCTCACCATAAATGGGAAAACAACAAAAAAAAAAAAAAAAAAAAAAAAAACGACAAGATTGATCTTTATGTATTAGGAACAAAAAAAAAAAAAAAAAAAAAAAAGAGATTCATCTTCAGATTAAAAAAAAAATTACCAAATTATTGTCATATAACACTTAAAAAATCTTCACGATAAACGGAACCAAAAAAAAAAAAAAAAAAAAAAAAAAAAGAGAGAGAGAGAAAAAAAAAACAACAAGATTAATTTTTATGTATTTTTTTTTCGCCAAAAAGGTATACTGTACTTTGCAAATTTAAGGATAAAATAACTTAAAAAATCTTCATCTTCATCGTAAATAAAAGGAAAAAAAAAAAAAAATAATTATTGTAACACTATGTAAATTTTATTAATAAAAAAAGTTTATATTTTAAGAATAGAAATAATTGTGTATAAATTTAAATTGTCATTTACATTAAAAAGATAATAATTTTCTATTAAAATTTACTATCCAATAATAATAAATAAAAATCAAAGACAATTTTTGAATAAAATAAAATTATATCTAAATATCAAAATTTTTACTCATAGAAAATAGCATAAAAAAATCTTCATCTTCACTATAAACAAAAAAAAAAAAAAAAAAAAAAGATAACTATTATAACACTATATGAATTTCATTAATAAAAAGTTTATATTTTAAGAATAAAAATAATCAGGCATAAATTTAAATTGTCATTTACATTAAAAAGATAATAATTTTTGTTTTCTTTTACCTATAACTTAAGAAATTAAAAACTATTAACTATTCATATAGATTTATTTATTTATTTACTATTTATTAATAAATCCATTTTATTCGAATAAAAATTTGATAAATTTATTTTCCACTGAATAACACCTAATGTTGTTGTAAGTTATTTACATCACCTATTTTATTTCAAAAGGATACAAATATATATATGTATTTATTACCTTATATATCATTTGTTTACCAATTTAATCAATAAATTATTTATACTTTATCAATTAATTTTGCCTATAATTAGCATTAATCTTATCATAAAGTTAGCATTATCAATATTATTATTTTAATATTATTAATACTACTACATTTTATTTTCCTTCCAATAAATTCATAATTAAAATAATAGAATATCACAAATATTATTACAAATTTTATTTTATTAATTCATTTTTGCCCATAATTATTGTTGTCGCAGAATTAATATTGTTAATAATACTGCTTTTAATACTATTGATATTACTATATCATTTTTCTACCCATAAATCATAATTAAAATAACAAAATATGATAAATACTATTATGAAAAAATTATTTGTTTAATTTCCTATAAGTAATCTTATAATAAAAATATTAATTACATATAAATTATTTACATAAATATATTTTGTTCTCTTTTTCTAATCAAATTAACCTTCTATCGTGAAACAAATGGACAAGAGAAAAACTCAACAAAAACAACACAATCAAACAAGCGTGTATGCGCTATATCATTTTTCTCGATGAATCAAAATTACTCGCATAAGAGAACAAGATTCAATTGAAATAAATGAAATAGCTATACCTTGGCGGGCAAGAGCTTCTCACCTCAATCTTCGGACAACACAACTTACACAGGTCTCGAGATGAGAATTTTGAATCATCGATGCCATCAACATCCGAAAACCATGATAGAGAATGTAATTCTCTCATCCATTCTAGCTATTCTTTTTAAAAAAAAAAAAAAAAAAAAAAAATTCATGATGACAATACTAATTTATTACATATTGTTGTTATTTTTCTTAAAACTTTTTTTTAGGCATTGCTAATCTCTACATCGATCTCGGAGACCGCTCCTATATCTGTCAACATTGTAGCGCTCTCTTTTGGCTTAACGAACAAATTAGCAATAGTACTATTCCTAAATACAATCTTTGCTGCAAAGATGGAAAAATAACCTTGCCCTTAATTAAAAAAAACCTCGAACACTTGATACACTTCTTAATTATCATGGAGGATTAATAAGTACACATTTCAAAAAAAACATTCAAACGTATAACTCTATGTTTGCATTTACATCATTTGGTGCTAATATAGACATAAGTACACAAAATTCAAATGGACCAACTATTTTTAAAATAAGTGGGCAAGTACATCATCTTATAGGGTCTCTATTGCCAATTAATAATAATCCTCCAAAATTTGCACAACTCTATATATATGACACACAAAATGAAGTCCAAAACCGAATGGCATTATTCTCATTTGATAATGAATCCAAAAACATAAGACAATTTATAATTGAAAATCTTATTAGGATGCTTGATAAAACAAATAAATTAGTCAAAATTTTTCGAACGATAAGAGATAGATATCAACAAAATGAGATACCATCTATGAAACTAAGACTCATAGAACAAAGAAATACAGATAGTAACCAATATAACTTACCCACATCAAACGATATAGCTGCATTAATTGTTGGAGACATTGGTGAACATGAACAAGGAAGACACATTATTATCCAAGATAGAACAGATAGCTTGGCGAGAATTACAAAACTACACCCATGTTATATGGCCCTTCAATATCCTTTATTATTTCCATATGGAGAAGATGGTTACACAATAAACTTAAAATATAATATAAATAACTTAAGTAATAAATATAAAAGAAAAAAAATCTATATGAGAATTTTATTGCTATCAATTACAAGAACGTAGAACTCAAGGCAATACACACTTTTTCGAGGGGGTAGATTATTTCAACAATATATAGTTGATGCATATGCTTCAGAGAAGAAGATAGACTAGATTATATTCAAAAAAAAAAAAAAAATTTGCGATCCGAAATTTATCAAGGAATTCAAGACGCCATTACAAGAGGAGATACAAATGCACAAGCAATAGGAAAAAAGAATTATCCTTCCTTCAAGCCATACTTGAAGCCCTAGATATATGATTCAAAATTATCAAGATGCAATGGCAATTTGCGACGCTTATGGAAATCCTGATTTATTTATAACATTTACATGTAATCCAAAATGGCCTGAAATTACTAGAGCCTTAGCAAGAATACCCCACAAAAACCCTCAAGATAGACTAGATATTATCACCGAATTTTTTAAAATGAAATTAGATAGTCTTCTATCCACTATTAAAAATAAAACATTTTTGGAGTAATCATAGCAGTTAGTTTTCTTTTCCTAAAGCTTTTTAGTTTCCTAATAATAAAAAAAAAATAACACTCTTTTTTTTCCAACACTACAAAAAAAAAAAAAAAAATTATGATAAAATATTTTTTTGATCTTGCAGATTTATATGTTGTTGAATTTCAAAAACGAGGCCTACCACATTCTCATTTCCTTTTCTGGCTTCACCATGATGACAAACTACGTGAGCCATCACAAATAGACAAATTTATTTCTGCAGAAATACCTAATCCTCATAATAATTTACTGGAATACAACATTATAACCGAATTTATGATGCATGGGCCATGTGGCATAGCTAAGACAAATTCTCCATGTATGAAAAATTCAGAATGTTCAAAAAAAAAAATTCCTAAAAATTTAATAATGAAACAACAATTGACGAAAATGGATTTGTTAATTATAAACGAAGAAACACACCCTTCTATGTTGAAAAACAAGGCATTAAATTAGATAATAGATATGTAGTTCCATACAATAAAACTTTATGCCTAAAATTTCATGCTCATATTAATGTAGAACTTTGTTCGCAATCTATGCTTATAAAATATTTATTTAAATATTTAACAAAAGGACCGAGATAGAATAAGAGCAAGAATAGAAGACAATATACCTACAGAAATAACTGCAAAACCAATTATCAAGAAATAGATGAAATAAAAACTATATTAGTTGCGGTACATAACACCATATGAAGTAACTGAGACTATTTGAATTTTCAATACATCATAGAAATCCAAATTGCTCAAAGATTATCAATACATTTACCAAAAATGCAAAACATAACATTCAATTCAAATCAACGTCTAAATAACATAATAAGACAACCAGGTATTGATAAAACAACTCTTACTGAATGGATGGAAATAAACAAATATGATACTAACGCAAGAGAATTAACTTACACAGAATTTCCTATTAAATATGTATGGAATAATAAATATAAATATTGGTCTCCAAGACAGATGGGACATACAATTGGACGAACTTTTCATGTCCATCCAAGCTCAATAATTATATTATCTTAAATTATTATTAAATCATCAAAAAGGCGCAACAAGTTACGAAGCTCTTGAACAGTTAATGACATAATATATCCAACAAATCAAACAAAGATGCTATGCACTAGGCCTATTAGGAGATGATCGAGAATGGGATCAATCTATACAAGAAGCTTCATTTTGGTCAACAAAGAACTCAACTATTTACAATTATTTGTCGTAATTTTATTATTTTGCAATGTAAATAACCCAATAAAATTCCTTGAAAAACATTGGAAGCTTATGATGATGATATATTATACAAAATTAAAACTTTATTTAACAACCCCAATTTTCAAGTACCGAACCAGAATTATACAATTTTGTACTATATGAACTAGAAAAATATTAAACACAAATTCATCAACCTTAACACATTTTAACTTACCTCTTCCAACTGGATCATTAATAGATGATTTAAATAATAAGTTCTTAAGAGAAGAACTTGATTATGATATACACAAATTAAAAGAAGAAAACATTAAATTAGTGAATAATCTAAACAATGAACAACAATTTATTTATCAACAAATTTTACAATCACTCCATGAAAAAAAAGAATAATCTTTTTTTATATATGGTCATGGTGGAACCGAAAAACATAATTATGGAACGCAATAATCACAAAAATTAGATCAAATAACGAAATAATTCTAGTCGTCGATCTTCGAATAGCATCATTGTTATTGCCTAAAGGAAGAACAGCTCATTCTAGATTCCGAATACCATCACAATAGATAAATTTTCTACCGCCATATTAAAAAGGAACTCGCTTAGCAAAATTAATTGATAAAACATCACTTATATTATGGGATGAAGCACCTATGACTAATAAATATTGCTTTGAAGCATTAGATAAAACACTTCAAGATTTAAGAAATAACTTTGAACAACCATTTGGTGGCATGACAATTGTGCTAGGAGGTGACTTCCGACAAATTTTACCGTTATTCCTACAGAACAAAGGAAGATATAATCAATGCAACTATAAATAATTCTTATTTATTGCCATATTTCAAAATTTTAAAATTGATAGAAAACATGAGATTAAAACGATACAATCATAGAGAAGAAGAAAAAAAAAATTGTAACATTTTCAAATGGATATTAAATGTTGGAGATGGTATTGTCAAGGAATAATAAAAGATTTAGAAAATGAAGATGCTACATGGGTAAAAATACCAAAAAAATACATACTACATTATGAATCAAATCCAATTGAAAAAATTTCAAGTTTAGTATATGATAATTTAAACATTTACTTTAACAATATCGAATACTTGAAAGAACGAGCAATAATAACACCAAGAAATAAAACAAATTGATGAAATTAATAATTACATATTATCCTTAATCCCTGAACAAGAAAAATTTTATTACAAATATGACACCATTGCATCCTCATCCGAAAACATAGACGAACTTAATCTTTTATATCCTCAAGAATTTTTGCACACTCTTAATTTTAATGGAATACCACCACATGAACTAAAACTTAAACTAGGAACACCTATAATGTTATTACGAAATCTAAATCAATCAAATGGATTATGCAATGGAACAAGACTTATTATCACCCAATTAACAAATAAAATTATAGAAGGACAAATCATAAACTCAAGCAACATTAATGAAAAAGTCTATATCCCAAGAATAGAAATGATCAGACATGAATCTAAATGGCCATTTACATTAAAAAGACAACAGTTTCCTATTAAAATTTGCTATGCAATGACAATAAATAAAAGTCAAGGACAATCATTAAATAAAATAGGATTATATTTAGATAGTGAAATTTTTACTCATGGACAACTATATGTTGCTTTATCAAGAGCTACAACTCCAAAGGGATTACATATACTAATTCATGATTCAATAAATAAATATACAAATTATGTAAAAAATATTGTTTACAAAGAAATTCTACATAGTATCAAATAAAAAAAAATAAAACACTATATAAAAATATAAATATTATAATAAATCGAATATTAGATTCATAATTTTTCCCTTATAATCAAAATTATTTATCATTAATCTATCAAAAACACATCAACTATACCTTTCTATTTTTATACACTAAAACGATTACCTTCTTTTTATCAAAGAATTAGCCAAAATGACGACATTAATTCGAGCGCTAAAAGCCAAATGAAGTTTATGAAACTATCGAGCCGAATATGCGGACTATGGACAAATAATGATTTAAGCAATCGGACGCTTGATCACCCTTTGACCGTGTTTTTTAGTTGACGAAAGAGGTAATACTTTTTACCGATATACAATATTTTATTATCCTCATTTAATACCAAATATTATAAATAAAATAACAATACCACCATTTATATCTACAAAGATGAAGCAATTCAAGGATCAATTCGGACACGAGACTCGGATACTATCTACCAAAAAATTCAATTAGGCAATATATATGATATCAAAGAACTTCTTCGTCATGGAAAACAAACCAACATACAAAGTTGTCCCACACATTGCAATGCTACAATTTGCCAAGCAAGAATGGTGTTTGCTCCATCACGAAGAGGCACCACCTATTCCATATCATAGATTTTACTTCATTTAATTCGATCACTCCAAAGACGTAATTCAATCAACGATATCCTAAGTGGTAAGATAACATTACTTTCTCTAAAAAAAAAAAAAAAAAAATTACATCATCAATATTTTAATTAATGCCATTAACATTTACTATTTATTTTTCAACAGATGTTATTGGTGTCATCACAAGAGTACAGACAATTGAACAAACAAATATCAGTGGCAAACAAACATCTCGACGGACAATAATGATACAAAATATAAGGTAAATTAACTTTTCATAATCACTACTATAATCATATAAAAAAATTTTATTTAATAAAAATATAAAACTATTACCTCATTTAAAACCCTTTATTCTAACTTTTTTTTTTTACCACTTTTTTTCTCACGAAATGAACGACTTCAGATCACATTATGGGGACACAAAGCGATCAATTTGATGAAAATATCATTAGATCAATGAAAGGACCAAGAGTTGCAGTTTTTGCAAAGAATGTTAGTGAAACAATACCTAGGTATTTCTTTTAACAACTTATAAAAATAATAACAAATAACATAAACTATTGACATCTAATAAATTAAAATATTAACCACTTTATTGTTTATTTTTAAGGTAATGCATATGTATCAAGTATCATTGCAAATAATCTTCTACCTTGATCCGTAGATACCGAAATGCAAACATTGAAAACAAGGTAAGAATCAAATCCCAAAACTTTAAAAACAATAAATTTTATGAAAATTTTTTCATAATAATAATTAATAACACACACACACACATATATATATATATATATATATGTGTATAGGTTCTCCAAGCAACCTCAAGAAATTGAGTTCTCAACAAAGACCAACAACACCAATACAATCTATTGAAGAACAAAAAACACCGAATAGAAGAACAATTGATGAACTAAAGACATTAGATCAAGAAAATAACCAGGTTAGTATCATAATATTCTATCTATTTCTTTTCCTTTAATTATATCATTTAATCTAAACATCTTCCCATGTGTATATCAAATTTAATGTAAAAAATCTTTCTACATGTATATAGGAAACTAAATTCACAAAGAAAAAGCCACTATAACTACATTCTCAACAAATCAAGGTCGGTATTATAATTCCCGCCCTAGATGTTATCGACAACTCAAACAAGGTGAACCAATTGGTGGTGCGATAGCCATGGACACATAAAGACAACACCATCCCCATGGTAATCAAAATTATGAATAAGCAATAACTAAAACTTATTCACTTTGACTACCAATAATAAATATTTTATAACCTAAATTATCTATTATGTTATAAATTACAGGTATAAACTAAATGCAACTATTGAAGACCATACGGCAACATGGACATCATCATATTTGGTAGAGCAAAGACAGGCCCTAATAAAAAAATCCTGCCAAAGACTAACAATCGATTTAAGGATTTACAGATCCATTCACAATCCCACACCACCATCAACCAATTACGAGGCGAAAACAAAGATCTTCCAAATATATTTTCAAAGAAAAGGGCCCCAAATTGCCACAATTGTCCCAAAAAAATTTGACGAAACCGAGTTCATAACAAATACCACCACAAATATCAAGACTGCAATATCAACAAGGTAAAACATATTTAATCATGTTTATTAATTATATAAAAACAAACATATATCTTACTTTAAATACATATTCAAACAACATTTCACAGCGTAGCCCCCGCTCAACCACAACATCATCAATAGATCCGCATACACCGCACCCCCAAAAAAATCAACTACTGTGTAATACATATTTAACAATTTACATTATTTATAAATTAAAAACAATACTTAAAATTTTAAATTACTGAAATTTATCAACTTTGTCTTATTCCACTCCAAAGGCAAGGAAATAGAACAACCAAAAAAGCGCCCACGGACCAGGTAATATAACTACATCTAAATCTTATTATATTAAATTTTTTCAACTACTAATACTAACATTTTTTAATATTTACATTTTGCAAAAAAAAAAAAAAAAATAAATGAGCTACAACAAAAAAAAAAGAAGGAAAAAGAATTGTAAATATATTGTAAATAACTTTATATAGTATACAGATGTATATGTAAATAACTTCATATAACAATATCTTATGTATATATTCATATATAAATAAATTACTATCTTTTTCTAACATACAAAATTATCATCTATCGCAATGCGCGCAGAAACGCATCATCACTAGTTTTTACTAAAATAAGATAGCCAAAAAATATATCCTCGACAAGTTTGACAAACAAAAAATATCCCGACAAGTTTTTAGTAAAATGTCGGTGCTTCATTGTTTGTTGTAATTTAGACCCAAATTCAAACCTAGTTTGGAAAGACTATCGCCAAATTATTGGATGGTGCTAAAAATACTAGTAAATGTATGAACCAATAATTCAGCCAAAAAAAAAAAGTATGAACCAATAATTCAGCCAAAAAAAAATTGTATGAACCAATAATTCAGCCAAAAAAAAAAAAAGTATGAACCAAGAAATGCTTGACCAACGCAAATGAGTATATTTTAGCTTTTTTTGAATTTGGCTTTACTCTTTTATTATGGGACGGCTTAAAACTCATTCCCGTTCGTTTTAAATGGATTTTGTCCCCGAAATTGACTTGTACACGCCAATACTTTTGCCCTATTGGAACTTCTACACCGATATATACTTGTGGCATATGATATGATCGTGATGCTTCTTCTTTCGTCCCATCAATGAGGGTCTCACGTAGACCATGGAATATGTGTTGGAAAATGGCTCATTAAGCCATTTTAAAGGCCCATTTTGAGGCCCATATTCGGATGAGGCCCAATAGGTTTTTGAGACGGGTCTCGATGGATTTGGCGTTCTCCGTCATGAGGAGATCGAAATCAAGTATTCATACACTCAAAATGGTTTTGGGTGAATGAGAAATTGATGGTCTAAGTATGGTACTTGGAATGGCATATGTAGAAAGAAAGTTGCAAAAGTCCCACATTGGCTAGGAGTGAAGCCAATGTGGTGTTTATAAGTGATTGCACTTTGAAACCTTAGTAAGCAAGTATACCAAAGAGGCTCTCTCACGTGCAGGGGGTGCGAATCACGGTCCCGGCGGGTTAGGGGCCTAATGTGTGCGCCCGTGACCTGCGGACACGAATGCCGGACCGGAAATCCCGTTCCATGCGAGCTTACTTTTGCGATTTTTATTTTTTGCCTCAGCCAAGTCCGTCCAGCTTCCAAACCGTTTGGCCTTAGCAAATGTGTGCTTAATGGAGATTAATGAAGGCTTAATGGGATGCTTAATTCCGAGATTAATTGTGATGATAAAGGCTGGTTATTGAATCAGTTTTTTCCATGAACTTGGATGTGAATTGTGGCTAGGTTCAGAAACGTTTTGCAAAATTAAAATGGAGATTAAGGCCTTTTAATTTCTGGTTTTAATCACCATTATTCTGAATAAATCTGGGTTATTACACCATAATGTCTTGGTGTAACACCCAGATTTTGGAGCCTATATAAAGGCCAAAACTCCACATGAACAAATCACACCTTCTCACAATTCTCTTCTCCTCTTTTTTCTTTCTTTCTCTGTCTTGGTTTGTTCAGGATTTCCTTGAGTAGTTCTTGTAGTTCGTTTTTGGTG
>JABXEQ010000177.1:0-12174 GCA_012066045.3 Morus alba | reverse complement strand
CATCAAACCTTCAAAATTATAATGACCTATCGTATTGGCTCGTAGGTGCCCGTTGGGATGATTTGCTCGATAAACCACTAAGTTCTTTAAAAAGCATTTTTTTCTTGAAAACTTTCTTTACCAATACTTCTATGAAAATGAGATTTTACACCATAGTATTTTCTTGGGAAATCACATCTGGGTTCTTTAATAACTTTTGTTAAACCAACACATGTTAGTTTTGTTTCATTAAAATTGTGTTGTTTTTGAAATCTGCGTTTCTGCATCTTAGGCTTGGAGTTTGAAACATGACAATTCTTCGTCTCATCGAGATCTAAAATTGTCATTTTGGAAGAAAGTTGAAATTGAGCCTCTAAAGGCCTCGTTTGGCCGAAAATAATTCTGTTGTTTTTTTTTTCTTTGTAGGAATGCTATAGCAATCTTTTAAAAATGCTATAGGTATCTTGTAAATATTTTGAAATATTGTGAGGAATGCTATAGCGATCTTTTAAAAAATGTTGTAGGATTCTTTGTAGTAATATTTTAAAAAATGCAATAGGATTCTTTGTAGCAATCTTTTAAAAATCTTTGTAGCAATCTTTTAAAAATGCTTTAGGATTCTTGTAGCAATCTTTAATAATGTTGAAGCAATCTTTTAAAAATGCTTTAGGAGTGCTGTAGCAATCTTTCAATAATGTTGTAGCAATCTTTATAAGTGCTCTAGGATTCTTTGTAGCAATCTTTTAAAATCTTGTAGGATTGTTTAATGATCTCGTTTTCTTTCCCATTTGTGCTTTGACAGCTTGCCATTTTTTTTAAAATGGCTTGAAACTTACTTTGGAGTTAAAGTTGGGTTTTGTCATAGTCAAAAGAAAATGTTCAAAGCGTCGCGAGATCTATAAGTTGAAGCTTGGAAATACTGAAAAATCTTGCTCTAGGGTTCTCATTTTCACGTTCAAAGTAACCGGAAAATTTTCTTTCAACCCAAAATAAGCAACTTAAATCAAACATAAGCATACCACGTAATGTTGGGAATAGTGTCCTAGAAACATGAGATGTAAAGGATATTTATTATTTATTTAATAAAATAGTTTATTCATCATTTTATGTGCATATATTTATGAATATTTTATGAATATTAAATAAAATTCCTTGATTATTTATGTAACCTTAAACATAGTATATAAGTGTTGTATACAAGGATAATGTTTAAGGATAATAATCAAAAGTAATTGTTCATAATTTTAATTAAAGTTCAGAATCTTTAATTAAAACATTATTAATACATGTCATTCCCATTTAGAATGGAGCAGTGTTATCCGCCTTTGTTAATATGGCGAGATATTAAATAGTGTATTTACGTATAATGAGATTATGTGGAACATGGATGCAGACACAATATGAATTTTTAATAATTTCCGTTAAGCATAGAAATTCTAATTGAGTCTATCGATGGTCATATATAGGATGATCTTAATCCTGAGTTCTTAACAAACTCCTATTTATGGATTTATGTCTTTTGAATTATTTAGTGCGGATTAAGAGACCCTGAATCCTATTCCTTGTATTTTGGAGACATAATGAAATAGGTAGTTAGGAATGTTATTATCACGAGATGGAATCCATTCCTTCTTGAGAAAAAAAAAGATAAATAATTCTCTTGAGTGTTGATTAGGTACTTGGATTAGTAAATGGCTCTGGTTCATGAATGTGTTTTATGAATCACTATCCATTAGAGAATCAATGGTACTCAAGGATAAAGATGTAATTAGAGGTTAACGGTTCTGCGACTTTAATTATGAATTATTTATGGAGGATTGATCTATATATAATGACTATATCAAATGAACACTTCGCAGTTTAGAAGTAATTAATGTCTATAATTTTGAGAGTGCAATTCCAAGTTTATAGTGGAGTAACTATTGGAATTAATAGAATTAATTAATTAATTAATTAAAGTCTTTAATTAATTATTAATTTTACTGGAGCTCAGAATTATAGATCCATTAGTCCCCGCGTTGTCCTTGTAATTCTACTAGAAACAAAAGGGGCAAAATGGGAATTTTAGAATTATAAATTCTAAAATTAAATACTCAATAAATAATTAATTAAGAATTAATTATTATTTAAATAATGCGATTATTTAAATTTGAATTTGAGGATATCTAGATTTATCCATTTAAACTTATTTGATAAGTTGTTCAATTTAGAATTCAAATTAATTTAAGTTTGACTTAAATTGATTTGAATCAAATTAAAATTGGACTCTTGGATAAAGGATAAAATCTCTTCCTTCCCTATATTCGATATAGGCGCCACACACACAGGGATAAATCCCTGGGTGGCGGGCACTTAAAGGATAAGGGAAGGATTTTTTGTTCAAATTCAAAAATGGAATAAGGATTTGATTCTATTTTGAAGTTTGACGTCTCTCTTTAAATATGAGAAAGATAGAAAATTGTAGAGACAATTTTTGAAACATATTTTCAGCCTTAATCAGTACCAGTGGCGAAATTCTCAAAAAGAAAAAAGAGAAAATATTTTTTCTCCAAAAAATTCCACATCGTGCATGCGTTGGTGTTTGTGGGAAATTCAAGTGTTTAAGAAACTTTGTTTTTGTCTCACGTGTGCCCACACACACGTCTACGTGGAATCAAGGAATTGACATGGAAGAGTTTGGTATTCTAAACACAAAGCTTGGAGCAAGGACTGTTTGTGGTCAAAGAAATTCAAGTTATCGTCAAAATTCGGCTTCCGGGTATTTTTCGGTTGATCCTTGAATAATATAAATTAATGCGATTAATTTATTAAATGCATAAATTAATATAATCTATAAAAGTATCTCAAAAGTTTTATGAAAATTTTTGTTATACACGATCCATTTGTTTTCCACCATGCTTCAGCAGCCAAATGCGATTCGGCAACCAACACGTAATACTTAGTCAAACTAACCTCAAAACTCACAAAACCAACTTAAAACTCACTACCCCTTATTACAACTTATTTCCTTGAGAATCACAAATTACATCAATGGTTCTCAAACTTAAACTTTTGCTACAAAGGAAAATAGAGAAAAAGGTTTTAGAGTTCATACCCTTAAGGAAAAAAATCCTAGTTAAACTCCTCCTAGAACACTTTGATCCTCCTTCTCCTTCTTGATCTTAAGCTAGTATTTGTATTTTTAAGGGAGAGGAAATAAAATTAAAGAGAGAGCATAAGAGAGTTAGGGCCAGTTTTGTTTGTAGGAGAATGAGAGAAGAATGAGCAAATGAGAGGAAAGGTTGCTTACACCAATGATCTAATATTTATAAGCCTTTACTTAATCCTCTCTTAGCATTTAATCAAACCTTTGTATCCAACAATTAATCAAAACTTTGCTTAAAATCCTCTAAGCTTGGCGGTTTGGATCGTCAAGGGAGAAGTGAGGTAAGCTTTCTTGTCAATAGTTGATTTGATTAATCTCAATATGAAGTCTTCTAGCACACCCAACCAACCAAAATTTTTGGCTTAAAACCCTAAATCATGGCGGTTCTAGGTGAAGAAAAGAAGGAGCAAATTTACCATTATTTCCCCTTGAATCACTACCATCACATCACCTTAACATGAAAGTTTCTAGCAGACTCAACTAGCCAAAATTTGGCTCTATTTTGTGGCCAGCCAAGTAGAGAAGGAGAGAGAGAAAAATATAACTACCCTTGTACTTTTGTCCCTCACTTAAGGATGTACTTAGCCCAGGCAAATCCTTTTCTCTTTTTGCTTATTCTGACTCAATGTTAAATCCTCGACTACTTTGAGATCACATTAAATTCTTACTCGCGTAATATCTTGAACCTCTCAAGTCTTGAAACTTATTCTAGACTAAACAAATTCTAAATTTAACTTTTACATTATATCCGGGAATGACACTTTTTCTGATGATGTCAACTCCTGAGCTCACGTGTACCCTTCTACTATGGGTATTTATCTTGTAACTTTAACCTAGTTTCGGCAATTAAGGATTTTCTCTTCTTTTAAAATTTCGGTCGTTTTTTTATGATACTTACATCGTCTTTGTGCTTGGAGATTTTTGAAACTAAGATTCTCAAACTACATTTGTCTTGAAAATTCTTAGCCCCAGTTAACGAAATTTGTCGATTGAATTTACTTAATCGTAAACATGAACTTAACATGAAATCTACTACAAAATTTAGGAATACAGATATTAATTCCATAAATCCTTGGATCACAATTATAACATAATATTTTCTAGGAAAATCCTTGGCTTAAATAAATAAATTATATTATTTAAAATCTGGGATTTTCTCGGTCATTCATTCACATTTCACCGAGAAGTGTGTGTAGACACATTTAAGACTATTATCTTAAATATTTTGACACTGTCGTTTTCCTTTTTTCTTTCTTCTTTTTGTTTCTTTCTTTTCTTTTTCTGTCAGCTCTCCTCTCTCTTTTTTTATTGTGGTTCCCTCACTCTCTCTCTCTCTCATTTTCCTATCACGCTCTCTCTCTCTCCCCTAATTTTGTCACCAAATCAACGGTTCAAACTAAAGAAGAATTTTAGGGAGTTTTCAACATCAAGGGAAGGATTTGAGGTAAGATTTCTAAAAACTTCTCTTGAATTTTGAATTTTTGGTTACAAAGACCTATTTTTAGTTTGAAATGGATTTTGAGGAAAATCACATTGAAAATTGGGAAAAATTGGTTCTTTGTATTGATTTAGTAACTAAAACCTGGATTTGGTAGTTCCCCCTTGAAATATTTCAGATTTGAACTCAAAATTTTAGGTTTTCAAGTTGATTCGGTGAGTTTTCTAAGCCTGTGATTCTCATTGGCCATTGTTCCTTCTCAACCGGTCGATTGGTGGAGAATAAACTCTCTATCACCCGGTCATTGGTGTACACGGGGTTTGACACTTTGTTTTGCTAAAAACCCTATTTTAACCTTGATTTCCAAAGAGAACTCAAATTAGCTTCATTTAAGGACCTAAAATAGATGGATTAACATCTTTAATCCATATTTTGAGATTAAAACCCTTGGAATGGCGATTTGAAACATAAAATGAATTATAAACTGGTAATTGAACTAAGGCACACTAATAGCAAATCAAAGTGTATGATTGAGATTGAATTACATTAGGAATGAAAATGAATCCTAAAGCGTTGTTACGTATGAATGATAGGCGAGGAATCAGTTGAAGAACCCGAGGAAGCGGAGGCTACAATAGTACAACTCTAGCCACATGTTTGGTGCATAGGAGGTAGAATTTCTTGTCCCTTTCTTTAATAGCTGTTTTGAAAAGAGTTTTGTCTTTCAAAGGTCTTCAAGAAAGGACATGTTCTTGAAAAAAAAAAAAAAAGTTTAACACAATAGCTTGATTTTAGCTATTGAAATTATAATGAACTATTTCAGAATTTTAATGAATGATTTCTTGAGATAATATATCTTACAAATTGGTAAGCATCTTTGATGGCTTAGACGGATATGGAGATCGTATCCTTGGGGGGGGACCCAAAACCCGGGCCGGGCCACTCACGGTGGTGATAAGGCTTGTGCTGTGGTTGTGTAAGTAATTTATCATAGTATACATTACTTGTTGATGCGTTAATCAGAATTTTTAGTTTATGTTTCCTTTCCGGGGAAAAAGGATGTGAGGTTCCATTGTTGTATTGGGCCGAATATCTTTATTTACTTTTAATTTTTTCTTTGCTTATTTATTTACTTCCTATTGGACCTTCCGCTCATGTTTTATTTATTTTTATTAATATTAAACCCTCCTAGGTGACTCTAGGAAGCGGGACGCGAATGTGAGTTAGTTTCTACCATGCAATTAAGAGAGGATTGTGTTCATCATCCTTGTATACAAATGTAAGAATTTTAAATTAAAACTACGGACTTTAGATTTCGAGACTATGGTTGATGTCCATAATGTTATTTACATGTTCATGTATGTACAATCTTGTATATGTTGTGGGTAAAACCGAACAATCTTTGGAGGCTTAGTTTAAAACTTCTTTTTCGAAAAGTGTGCAAGTCCCCATCACTTTCTCGTAATTTAATTTTAGCAAAATGTGTGGCATGTTTATAAATTTTCTTAATATTTTACTTTTAGTTTTGATTATTATATTTCTATCACGCCCACCCCCTTCCGAGTCGGGTGGCGTGGAGCTCGATTAGGGGGTTAAATGCGTAATAATAATGGAAATTCCCAAAGCGAGCCCCACACTTGATTAAAATATAAATTTCTAAGACACGAGCCTCGACAACACAGGGGCTCCACCCACGAGGCATACAATATTGTACATACATGAACATGTAAATAATCATACAGACATTAACCACAGGTCTAGAAATCTAAATATTAGAGTTCTGAAGTTACACTTCCTTACATTTATCCAAAAGATGAACACAATCCTTACTTGATCAATTAGTAACAAGTATCCGACTACTCCACTTTTGCCTCCTAGAGTTTCACCAGAGGTTTAATATTCATAAAACAATAAAATGTGAGCAAAAGACCGGTAGGATATAATTTGAAATATACTTTATAAATAAGTGAATAAATAAATAAGCAAGTAAATAAATAATGGATAAGTAAATAAAATTAGATGTTTAGTTCCAACACAACGGTAGTAACATCACATCCTTTTTCTCAAAGGAAATATAATGAAAATATCCAGTATTACAAGCATCGACAAGTAATTAATGTAAATTACTTACACAACCACGTACAAAGCCTATCCAGACTGAGTTTTGGGTTCTCGCCCGAGGATGCACTCTCCACATCCTATCTAGGCCGTCGACAATATTTTACCGGTTCACAAGATCTCTTTTCTTAAGAAATCGTTCATTAAACTTTCTAAAATTATTATTATAATTCCACAAACTACACATGCCGTGGGCCCCATGAACTACAACAAGCCATGGGTTCAATGAACTACAACAAGCCATGGATTCCGTGAACTACAACAAACCCACGGTTTTCAAATACTTTTCTTTATAAAACAAGCCCTTTCTCTAAAACATTTGCAAGGCCAAAACTCTTTTTTGAAAATTAGGCTTACAAGGAAAAGAGAAAGAAATCCTACCTCACAATATCAAACTTGTGTCAAAGCGTGGCTCTATTAAAGCTTCCACTTCTTCCAAGTCTTTTAATCCAAACTCTCAACTAACAATCACACCAAAGCAGACACTTTAGGGATCAAACTCATATTCCTAAAAACAATCCAATCTCAATTATACACCAAGATTTCCTATTAGTGTGCCTAAACAATTTTCATGTTTCAAATTATCATTCCAAGGGTTTTCAATCTCAAAACATGGATTAAAGATGCTAATCCATCTATCTCAAGTTTCCAAATGAAGCCAATTTGGGTTCTCCTCAAAAGCAGAGGGTCAAAACAGTATTTTCCGGGCAAAACAAGGGCAAACCCCGTGTACACGGTCGACCCGTGGACAGGCGATTAACATAAATCAAGTACTAAGACACAAAAAAAAAAAAGTGAGTTTTGTATCGAGTCAACAACTTGCATGTATCTCCAAAGTCACATAATGCTCTAAGCTCAAAATGCAAACACCAGATTATCTAGAATTTCAACATCAAGCATCAATTTCCTCCACTCAAGACTCTCAAAGTGTAAGTGTGTGCACAATCAATCTCAATCAACCAAGTAAAATCTGGATAGACCTATAAGCCAAGGAGACTATGAGTAATATCCGAATAAGAACTACGATAGGCCCATTTTTCGTGTCACTCTCCACTAATAAAGGTTCACTTGCCATTGAAGATCTAAAGGACTTTTGAGGGTTGTAATGTATCGCTAAAGTAAAAGGTGGATGAGATTAAATTTTTTTTTTTTAGGCTAAAATCACCCTAGGCATGTATCACAACTCATGGGTCTCACATGATTCCCAACAAAGAAAAAAAAATATTTTACCAACTCTTCATTTCATCATACAATCACGCTCAATCGAACCCAAAAAGAAATAAAAACCACAAAAATTTGAGAAATAAAGACCACACCCCCAAACTCAAAATCAACATTGCCGCCAATGTTGTAAAGAAATGGAAATGGTAACTCAATTCCTCATCTGATTAACTCTTATTATTATTTTTTTTACCATTTTTTTCTCTTTTTTTTTTTTTGAGGATGAAAAACAACACAAGCCAATACACTAACGATTTCCTAAACATAACCCACACTTGCCCTCAATCTTAGCGTTTAATGCAATCATGCCAAGTAGTGATGGGTTTAGGAAGTGAGAATGCATTTGGTGGTTTGGATGTACAAACATGGGTGATGAATGAAATAAGCAATATGGCTCAAAGGGGGTAAACAAATGATGAATTTTCTTTTCAAGGGTTAGCTTGAAAGGCCCAATCGATCCGAATAAAATGCCTTAATCTTCTCTCCAATGATACTAAACCAACAATTTCGCCTCAAGTTTCACTCAAATGGGTTCTAGTGTTCATGAGATATCAAAGTCTACCTAATGCACATAAATGTTCTCCAAATGCTCAAATGATCAAGTGATCATGATTCATGGTGCTCAAAAGTAGAGAATCAAGAGTGAATTTCAATCAATGCGAGTCAAGCACACAGAAATCTCAATGAAATACATTTCAAAAGACCAAGAAAGCATCAAGTGATTATACTCATCATTATTATCTAGTCATTTCATCTCAACAAAACTCACAATTTATTCAAATAACCTAAAAAGAAAAGTGAGTAAAAACATGGCCAAAAGAATACAACTCAATGGAGACAAGTCATAACAACCAACTCACAAGTAATGCTCAAAATCACTTTGAAATCAACCACAAAGTGTCTCATCCTCAAACTCAACATCAAACAATCTTTAAAATTAATAACAAGGGAATAAGAACACGTACTACGGAGGCGAGACAATCTCGCCTCCTAGTATGGTTGGTGATGATGCACCGGGCATGATGGCATAAGCTCGGGTTGGGGCGGGGCTCTCCTCCATAAATTGTGTCTTTAGGCTCAATTATTTATATGCCTAGCCAACTCGTCAAAGAGTGGCTTTCGCCCATAGTACATGTCATACAACACAACATACGGGTCTTGATTCTTTACACCCTCAAGCTTGGCAAAATTTGGCAGTTTTTGGCTCATTTACTCAACTCGACTCGGCGCCGGCATATGCGGTTGGTTGGCGTGGAAGAATGGCGCTCGAGATGGTGGGGGAGTTGCCGGCCACCTTGGGTCTTCATAGATGTGATCTTTCTCAACCGTGGGTGGCACAACAATGGAGATCTTGAGGGATTGAGACTCATTGACATCTTCTTGAAGTTCTTCACTAACCAATTCTTGAGTCTCCTCCTCTCTCAAAGAGTCATCTTCAAATAACTCCCAATCCTCCCCTTGTGTTTCTCTATTCATGGCGTTAGTAGATTCATCTGGAAGCAACTTCAACCTAAAAAACTCCGCTAGATTTGTCTTCATTTCCTTGTAAAGTTGGTCGACCACCTTCATCCTCTCTAACTTCTCTATGCGGAGTCTTGCCTCCACCAAAAATTGGGTGACAAGATCTTCAAGTGAGATAGAAGACTCGCTTGGTGAGGGGGGTCAAGCCATAGCTCCGAAATGTTGGAGCTCTCCTCAAAACCGTGGTGGTTTGTTGAATACCTCCCATACCGATAGTTAACATCGGCCATGTCTTTCAACCACCAATAAGCTTCATCTGGGATAGTTGGTGAAAAGAGGTGGTACCATTTCCTCTTTCCACCCACGTTCTTGTTGCGACATCTAACCCGTCAAGGAAGATTCCTAGTTGGACCTCCCTCGAGAAACCATGGTCGGGAAACTAAATGAGTTGCTCCTTGTATCTCTTCCAAGCACTAAAAACTAGCTCGGAGTCTCGTTGAGCAAATCTTAAGAGGACTTGTCGATCAACCATCTCCAAGTACCTCGTAAAACAAAAGAAAACAAAAATAAAAAAAAAGATTAAAAATGAGAAATAACAGCCTAAATTAAAATCAAGTTATGTACTCACAATATTAACAACAATTTAAAACACCAATCCCCAGCAACGGTGCGAGAAACTTGATATGACTTAATTTTGTATAATAAATTTCCGCAAGCGTACGGTGTCAAGTTTTGAGTATAGGGTGAGTGAGTATCATCTGCACAGGGATTAGGTTTGGAATTTCCATCAAGTACCGCGATTATTATAACTTAACTTTATTTAGGCAACCTAATAAAATGACAATTAAGAAAATAAAACAAAATAAATATGAAAATAAGAAAATAAAGTATCTATACACAAATAGTCTAGGGACTTGATTTACGCTTTATTATTCCTATGTTCATCCTATTATGTAATCGCTAATCAATTCCATTCAATTCATTAATCAAGGCTCTAATGTCATCTCGCAACCTAGACTATGCTAATTTGATAATCTAAAGCGTATTGATCTCCTCCGGTCTCACAACAACCTAGACTATGCTTCTCAAATCTAGATAAAGAACTCAATCTCTCCCAAGCATCAAAATTTGCAATTTAAAAATCATCTAACTCATTGGCCAAATAAATTAAAAAGCATTAAGCACAGAGAAACATAAATGAATTGAAAATTAAATTAAATTAACAATCAACAAAATATTCAAAACATAGTTCAAATAAAACTACATCAAGTCCTAGATTTAATGTCTAGCTCAACATGGAAAAATAGATGAAAGAAGATAAAACCCAATATCCATTGAAAGAGCTTCCAAGGACCTCCAAGATGAAGAATTTCAGCCTCCTTTTGATGTTTTCTTCACTTTTCCGGGCTCCCTTTCTCTTGTGGCATCTATTTCCTTTTATACTACAAAATTTCAGAGCTAGGGATTCAGACGCGCACTGCAGCCTGCGTAAAAACATACTACGGCGCGCATTTTTGGATGAAGGACACATTCTTGGGCCCTTTTGGCACACTGCAGCACGCGTCCAGCCTCTGGGTGCTGAGGTGTGCTGTAGCGGCCTCTGGGCACGCTGTAGTGCACGGGGCAAGCTTTTTGGGTGCGTTGCAGTGCGCGGCGCGCGCCTGGGTGTGGGGCGCCCGCGGGTGCGCGCCTGGGTGTAGGGCGTGGGGCACGCGCCTGGGTGTGGGGTGCATGTGCGGGCGCGCGTCTGGATGTGGGGCGCACCCACACAGGGGTCCAAGGTGCGTGCATGCGCCCCATTCTGACTTGGCTTTCCTTTTGCGCACTGCAGCCCGCTTTCTTGCATTCCAAAGCCTCCTCTTTTGTGCCTTAAAATCCTCTTTCGCCTCCTCTTGCCATTGATTCACAAGTTGGGTAAATATTCTTCTTTTCTTCATGTAAAATCATCCAAGTTCGCATTTATTTATAACTCCTATAAAAAGCATACAAAAGACATTAAATTAACAATAATGCTTGAAAACTTACAAATATTCAAGCTTGAAAGTACTTGATTTGTTGGTAGAAATACCCGTCATCATAGTGCAACACCACTGGTCGACTGGTGGTGTGCACTCTGGTCAACTACACAGGTCGACCGGTCCAGTCGATCGGTTACCATGCGATCCAGTCGACCGGATTGGTCGATCGGTGGAATCAGCCAGGCGAGAAAACTCGCCAAAACCAGTCTGAAAACCTACAAATTCAGTCCCAAATCAAAATACCTCAGTGGAAAACCACTAGATCTGGGTTCTAGGTACTAAATCAAGTCTAAAGAACCCAAGATCTCCAATTTCTACCACGATTTTACTCAAAAATCCATAAAAATCTGTTTCGACCAAAAATAGGTTTTCAATCCGAAAATCCAAGATTCAAGAGAGCGTTTTTTAGAAAACTTACCTTAAATCCTTCTATTGACGTTGAAAACTTCTTTAAATCCTTCCTTGGTTCAAGATCCGTTCATTTTGGGACAAAATGGGAAAGAGTGAGAAAGAGACAACCGAGAGAGAGAGAGAGTGAGAATGAGGTGAGAATGGAGAGAGAGAGGAGAATAAGAGTGAGAGTGGAGAGAGAAAAGCATACGAGGAAAGAAAAGGAAAGAAAGAAAAAAGAAAAGAAAAAGAAAAGGAAAATAAAATAAAATAAAAGACAGGTGTCACAAATTTAAAATAACAGTCTAGAAATGTGCCCATATACACATACGGGTAAAATGTAAATCTTGAGAATATTTAAATACGTTGGAATTATTTAAATTCACTCGTCGAGAAAAAATTTA
>JABXEQ010000176.1:0-31612 GCA_012066045.3 Morus alba | reverse complement strand
TGTCGAGGCTATGGGGATGCGTAGCATGTCACATTTACTCACTTAAGTGCAAGTGGGAGATTGTTAGCGTTTATGCCCTTAAGAATAAATGTAACAATTTTCTTCGAGACATTTTGACTATTAATAAAGATTTGTTTATTTCATATATCTATGTAATACCCTCTTTATGTTTATAATAGTTGAATGTATGATAAGCAAACTGAAAGTCTGAGACTGTCATTCTAAATCTTTAGATCATGCATGTAATGTGAAGAACATGCGGAAGACAAGAATCTAAAGATGATAGTCTAAATCTTATGATCCACAATCGAGGGAATAAAGTTGGGCGCTTTATTCATGTTAAGATTGTTATGTTGTCTACTTCCTAACGGAGACGGCTTGTCTTGGTCGTCGGAGGTGGGACTCCATGGGTAGAGACATTGATATAGTTTCTAATGGTGAAATCTATATTAGATCAGACCAAAGATTAATTGTTTTAATTAATAATTCTGTTTGAATAAAATAATTCACTTTTGACGAATTATATGTTGTCATCTTAATCCTGAGATGGATGATGAACCCGTATACTTGACTTGTATCCTTTGATGTACTAAAGGGAGACATCCCGACATTATGTAAAGGTACGCTTGCGGTGCATTGGGGGTATGACTCGTGTGTCGTAGATTCGTTATTCATAGATAGTGGAATCCATAGCTCCTATAAAGAGTCAATAATATCCTCTTATGCATTATTAGTGGATTGGAAAATACGAGTGCTCAGCCATTAGACTACTCTGTGTTATCTAATGGTTTACTGTTTGTAATAGTATGAATAGTGTTTTTCCAATGGTTTGATAATGGAACATAAGATAAATGTAATTGGGAAGGTAAAACGGAACTTGACCTCAAGTCGATTATGGATATCCTATGGGGATGATATACTAATATATTGAGTCATGGATTAGAGCTAATCAGAGCTTTGTAAATACGCTATATAAATCGAGAGTGCAGCTCTAGGCTTTTAGTGGAATAGCGCTAGAGTTTTATAATCATGAGACGGACTTGTTGGTATACAAGTATCGTTGTGATTATAGGAGCTTGATTTATATATGTCCATCGGGTCCCTTTGCTAGCTCACATAATTTCCTGTAACGATACAGTGTATTTCCTACATATTGGTAACTTGTGTTATTTCCGTAAAAGAGGTTCAAAGTTAATTCATGAGTGATTTATCGGGTGAATTAATTGATAAATTGATTCTAGATAAATTAGTTGAATTATTGTTTTAAGAGTTGTTTAATATGGGAAGACTATTATATGACTGTTTTGATCAGGCAATTTCTCTATTGGGTTGCTTGAATCAAAACTGAGGCTCTATGCAAGTTTCCGATGTTGAAGAACTAGGAAAACAACTTTCGTCAGTGCAGACAGGTCGACCAGTGGGTAGACCGGTCACAGGTCGACCGGTCCGGTCGACCGGTTTGTGAAGGATAGGTCGACCGGTGAGTTATAACGTCTCTGTCACCGGTCGACCGGTTGTAACGCGTAACGCGTGCTGATATGGCAAAATCGACTCTAGGTGCGATTAAATCTTTGGGAAACCAAATTGTTACGTAAGTATGACTTCCTAAACAGTATAAATAGCCTATTAAGTCACATTACTCATAAGATCACTTGAGACACTTTTTGGAGGCTATTGATAAGAGATTCCAAGAGGAAAAATTATTTAATTATCAAGAATAATTTTTCTTTGGCTCTCTTGTGATTTGAAGGAGATTAAGAATACCAAGAGGAGATTAAACGACGTGTGCCCACCTGCACACCGATCGTGGAAACGAGAATAGCAAAGAAGACCAGTTGGTTGAGGCTCTTCTGGTTGCTGTTTGGAACGCTTAGATCTGTCAGACGTGCAGTTTCCTGAAATCTCAAAAGGTATGATTTAGATCTTTAGTATTTATGTTATATAGCATCATGAACATGTTCTTGTAGGATCTTATTGTGATTTATATATGAAAAATCATTTGAACAACAACAATATTGTAGGCGGAATTTCAAAAATTTTATCATATCCATTTAATTCATAATTAAACGTAAACCACAACGAGAGATGCATGCATGATATATGTTTATGGACAAAGGATTAGAATATCTCACATACCTTTGTGACGATTGAATTAATTGACCGCAAGGATCTAGTCTCACTATCTCACGTTCCAAGATGGAGAATTGCCGTGAAACAAGATCGTTGTTTATTGTCACGATCACACCAAGAACCACTCGTTGATTCAAGGCTATGTCTCTACAATTTTTAGGATGAGAGAGTGGGCTCTTTTTCAAAAACCTAAGGAAACTTTTCCCTTCTATTTTGTCTCTACAAAATCCGGCCACCCTAAGGAAAGTGTGATCTCTTTTTCTTTTCTCCAAAAGACTCTCTCCTAGGGTTTTCAATAATATCCTTATCTAGGAGAAAATTCAAAAACTCAAACCCTAGATGGGATTTTCGAATTTCTCCTTAACCCTAGGATTGAAATCCGAAAATCCCTACATGGCTTAGGGATTTCCGAATTTCCTTCCCTATTTTGGAGCAAAATTCGAAATCCCCTTAAGGCAAGGGATTTCGAATTTTCCCAAAATAAATTCTCACTTTTCTCTTTCCTTTTAGTTGCCAAATAAAATCATGTTTAAATTTCATTTTGAATTTTAAATTAATCTCCATTAATTTCGAAATTCAAAACTCATTCCTTTATTTTTCAATTATCGAATAAATGAAAAATAACACAATGAATTTAAACATAATTATCGGGTTTCTGTTTTTCCCATTTATTAGAGCTAGCCTTGAGACCGAATGGACCCACATGAACAAAGCTATGGAATTACAATATTCGACTAACTTATCCCTATAAGTTATCGACATATTTAATTCCGACATCGCATAACTCCACTAAAGGTTCGATGCGAATAATCTCTCGATTCATGTGCGCTAATTTTTCTTTTGGTGTTGATACAATTTATCACACGGTCCACAGTGTAAATGCATTATTATCCTTCAGTAAATATCGGTGATCGAATGGTGTATATAATATTACCGTTTTACCATTCTAATCATTATTTCCTCAACTCCTTTATATGACTGTGAATAAGAAAGACAAACGTTCGTAAGATGTCTCGCACATGTCACGATGTCTTAATCAATGAATATCATCATTGAATACCAGGCCTGGTTTATTTATTCACACACCCGTCAATAAAGCATGAGGTGATATTATTTTTACGAATTCCATATCTGTGAATCACATAACTCCAACTTAATATTGTCATGATCCCAATAACCGAGATGTCGTTCAATAACTGTGAACTAATCTCATTGGCGAATCAAAGATCATGAGATACTAAGTTGAGCTACGCATTCACTTAAGGATTAAGATAATTATACAAATATACTTAAGTTGTGATGATTAGGTTTAGAGTTGTGTAAACGGTTTTTACTCTAACCTAATCAATCACATGGCCTATTCAACATGTTGCGAGCATGTCTAGATCAACCCACGAGTCCAACTCCCATGCCCCGAGACCAGCATCACATGGTTCGATCTAACAGTCATAATCGGATTCGATTGCCCAATCAATCCTAAGACTGCGAATATCTATTTTAAACTGTATCAGAAGAGTTTGTCCGGCAGGGTTCCCCTGACTCTTCTTTCGTTGGTAACAGTTTATGGACTAAGCAATATCATAAACACTCTTGAGTATGTGTCAAAACATAACTTTATCTTATTTTATAAAATCAGCAAAATAATAATGTCTTACATTTGTTATTTCATAAATAACAAATTACATCCCACTTTATGGACACATGTCCAACAAACTCCCACTTGGACTTAAAGTAGGTGTGTACAATCTTGCATGCCCAAACCTTCCAGATCGTATCGAAGACTTTACCGATAAAGCCTTTGTAAACGGATCGACCAAGTTGTCATGTGTTGATATCTTTGTCACTTCAACATCGCCTCTCTGTACAATCTCACGGATGAGGTGGTATTTCCGCCTATGTGCTTGGACCTTTTGTGGCTTCTAGGTTCCTTAGAGTTTGCTCAGCCCCCCTTTATCGCAATACTGATACCATGGGCCCTATCGACTTCGGAACAACTTCCGGTGAAACAAGGAACTTTTAAGCCATCTGACCTCTTTCATGACTTCTGGCTGCCACACATATTCGGCCTCCATGGTGGAGTCGGCTATGCAAGTGCAGCTTGATACTCCTCCATACCCCCTGAACCTCCATTCGGGATAAACACTTGATCCTGAAGTGGATTTCGGAATCCTTATCCGATTGGAAATCGGAGTCGGTATATCCCGTCATAGTCGGTCAATACACGAATATACAAGCATATAGTTCCTCGTTCTCCTAAGATACTTAAGGATATGCTTCACGGCAACCCGATGCTTTCGGGTCCAGGGGTTTGACTGAATCTACTCACCACGCCTCTCTGCGTAGCATATATCAGTCTGGTGCAAAGCATCGCATACATGAGGCTTCCCCCGGTGAGCGTAAGGAACTCGGCTCATGTCTTCCTCTTCTTGAGGAGTCTTGGGAGACCCTTGCTCCTTAGAGAGGATACTCCATGTCTGAAGGGTAGACAACCCTTTTTGGAGTTTTGCATAGCGAATCGGTCCATTACCTTATCGATGTAGGATGCACGAGGCGATTGCCAATTGTTTGTTCTTTCGATCTCGAAAGATCCGAATTCCCAAAACATAGGCGGCTTCTCCTAGATCCTTCATGTCAAACTGCTTTGCCAGTAGCTTAACCTCGCTTAGTCTTCCTACATCATTCCCAATGAGTAGTATGTCATCTACATATAAGACTAAGAAAACCACTTTGCCTTCTTGTATCGACTTATACACACAAGGCTCATCCATTGACCGAACAAAACCATAAGTTTTAACGGTCTCATCGAATCTGATATTCCATGATCTAGATGCACCTTGGTCCATAAATGGACTTACGCACTTCGCAAACCTTTTCTTCTAGACCCTTTTCAATGAATCCATCTGGTTGTGCCATGTAAATGCGCTCATCCGGATTGCCATTCAGAAAAGTCGTCTTTACATCCATCCGCGCGATTTCATAATCTAAAAGCGTGACAATGGATAGAAGAATTCGGATGGATTTAAGCATGGCTACCGGAGAGAAGGTATCCTCATAGTCGATGCCTTCTTTACGTGTATAGCCCTTAGCTACAAGCCTTGCTTTGAATGTCTCTACATTCCCATCCGGACCCTCTTCTTCTTGTAAATCCATTTACACCCTACGGGTTTTACCCCTTCGTGAGGATCTACTAGAGTCCATACGCCATTTTTATACATCGATTGTATTTCGGCGTCCATGGCTTCATGCCATAGGTTTGTTTCTAACTTTCCATGGCCTCGCAAGTAAGAGAGCAGGTTCGTCGATGTCTAAATCGAGACCGCATATAATGCATCTCCATAAGACATGTACCTTTCGGGTTGTCTCACAACCCTCCCACTACGTCCGAGGCTCCACCGGTGTTAGTTCTTGTTGTGGTTCATCTGTTGTCGGTTCGAGGAATAGGCTCATGGATATGTTGCACGAACATTTTCACGATCAGTTCCTCAAGTACAAGCTTGCTTCTTGGCTTCATATTCTTTATAAAATCCTCTTCCGTAAAAGCGAGCATTAAATGTGACAAATGTTTTCGATCGGTAGGACTATAAAAGATATAGCCTTTTGTTCCTTTGGGATATCCTACAAATAGGCACGATTACGAGCGACTAGTCGACTTACCGTCTTCTTTCTAAGCACATGTGCCGGACAGCCCCATATTACGGTGTGGCCAAGAGATGACTTCTGCCACTCCATCTTTCATATGGGTTCAGTGCGCCTTAGATGGAACTTGGTTGAGCGCATCTTTCTTTGTTTCCAAGGCATATCCCCAAAAGGAATCGGAAGAGATGAGTAACTCATCATTGATCTAACCATGTCTAATAGAGTTCGATTCCTTCTCTCGGACAAGCCATTCTTTGAGGAGTACTGGCGCGGTCGGTTGAGAAAATATACCTTCTTCCTTAAGAAAGTCTTGAACTCTCCCAAAGAAGTATTCACCACCACGATCAGATCGTAGTGTTTTGATCTGTTTATCTAATTGCTTTTCAACCAAGGCCTTGAATTCTTTGAACTTTTCAAAGGTTTTGGACTTTGACGCATTAGATAAATATGACCAAAACGAGAATAGTCATCGATGAAGGTTATGAAATATTCATATCCTCCTCTTGCTTGGATATTGAATGGCCCACATACATCACTATGTATGAGTTCTAGGCATTCATTAGCTCTATTACCCTTTGTTTGAAAAGGGTCTCTTGGTCATTTTTCCTTCTATGCGTGATTCACATGTAGGTAGTGAGCCTACACTTAAGGTTTGCAAGGGACCGCCTCTTACCAACCTTTTAATCTGTCAAGGCCAATATGTCCAAGACGTAGATGCCATTTGTAGGTTTGATCAATTGAGTCTAACCTCAATCTCTTACTTTCTCTCATTGAATCATCATTCAATTCAATGACGCAAATCGTTGGAATATTTGGTTTAACGTAGAAACATTGTTTATCATGACCGTAGAAGTAATCATGAAGCCATTCTTTAGAATCTGAATAACATCATTATTAAAATCCAAAGAATATCCTTGCTCAATCAAACGAGCCCACGTAAATAAGGTTTTTCCCAAAAACCGGGACATAATAAACATTGTTCAAAACAATAAAACTGTTCTCAAAAATTAATTTAATACTTCCAACGGTACATTAACGTCTTGATGCTCCATTCCCCAGCGGAAGTTGAACTCGTCCTTGCTAAGCCTTTTGTTTTCCCTGAACCCCTGCAGAGAACAACAAACATGATTAGTGGCTCCGAGTCTACAATCCAAGAGAAAGTAGAGTCACCACAAAACGAAGCTTGGTAACAAGCAATGTACCTTTAGCTTTGACCTCCTTGAGGTATGTAGGACGATTGTGTTTCCAGTGGCAAAGAACTCCGCAATGGTGACATTTGTCATTACTCTTGTCTACCTTTGCAGTGTTCTTGCCTTTTTTTGCTGGCTTCTTCTTGTTACTCAAGCGGGCTTTCTCCTGTTTCTTGGCACCAGAGGTGGAAGGCTTCGCTTGATGAGTTTGCCTTTCCATTCTCCTTTTGCCTTTAAGCGGCAGAGTTTCCGTAGTTGAAGCTCCATCATGAGTTACGGGAGTGTATAGCTCAACTTATTCATAGAGCGTTGAGTTTGAAGTTGTCAAACATCTCCGGGAGAGTCTCTAGGATCATATCCACTTGAGTCTCTCCATCTATTTCAGCTCCCATGAGCTCCATCTCATTCAGGTGACTTATGATCAATAGCATATGGTCCCGAACAGAGTGCCGGTTTTCATCCGACAGTTCATGAAGTTGCGCCTTTGCAGACTTGCTTGGCTTGACGGCCACTGGCTTCGAACATTTCGGAGATGCTTTGTAGATCATATCTGCGGCCGTCGGCATGTTCCGATGTTGCTGTTGCAACACATTGCTAATTGATGCTAAGATATAGCACCTAGCAATCTCATCGGAACGCATCCAAGTAGTGTATCGTCTCGCTCTTCTTGAGTCGAATCATCATTCGGCTCAAGAGGACAGGGGTGGTGAGCACATGCTTGTGCTTGTCTCACCGTCAATACGATATCGAGGGTTACGTTTCCATCAACGTAATTTTCACCCACTAGTTTGTTTGTACTAAGAATTTGCGCGATCGGGGATAAAGACATAATTGCTGAAAATAAAATAAAGCGGTGTTGGTAATTTGCTTATATTTAAGAGAAGTATGATGCATGAATGCAAATACTTAAACATAAATAAAATCCTTAAAAATGTTTCATCTATGGTGTTGCGATCATAAACGGCAACACGTCCCACCTAGGGGTGGCGTCCGTGAAGCCTCCTATCGCATCGAGACTCCTCTCGTTTGGTCCACTTTACAAGATGTCTCTACATCTAGTGCAACCAATCACCATCTCTTTTGGTCACCTTAGATCCATTGCCTAGCTCCTATGGGAGATTACAATGATCTTTAGTCTAAGTGTTTAACCGACTAATCGACTCTAGAGGTTGTTATGAACTAACGATCCATCTAGGGATGGTCTCGCCTCACTACTTCCTTTTCGAGTCTTATCTTCTATAAGCAACCTGATGACTCCTTAGCGACATGTTTCATGGGTTTCTCCCATTGAAGTGAGGACCACTAAGGTGGTTCTTAACCTATCCACATGTCACGATCAGGCTAAAGTCGGAGACCTTGGGAACGCGTTTCAACGCAAACGACCCTCCCACTTAGCTTTTTGAAAATGGATTTTGTTTTGAAATTAAGTCCAATTAATAATTCAACAAAATTATAACCCTTATAAATTTGTTGTATTTTATAACTCTTTATAAAATTTACCCATTGCATTTATTATTATAACAATTTATAATATTAAACTACAATGATGCATGAACATGCTTGCATAGCAATTTGATATTGGCATCTCTATATCCTATATGGCATGTTTATAATGATGCGAGATTAAACAATAAATCATACATTTACAATTTAACCTCTCTATGGCTCATTTCTAATTACAACCCATAAAAACAAATGAAAATAATTACAATAATTTTCTTCATCTTGTCTTCTTGGCATCTTCTCAATTTTCTCTTCTCTCGATCCCTGAAAAGTGAAAATAAAAAATAATTTTTTTTTTTTTTTTTTTTTTTTTTTCGGGGCTGGGCCCGGACAATCTGGCCCACCTTCTCTCACCGGGCCAGGCCTGCTTTGGCGCAAGATGGGCTGCCAGGCCAGGCGTGCCTTGCTCCCATTGCTTGGGCCGCGGCCCTTGCCTGGCAGGCCGGGTGGGCGGGGCCTTGCTCGGCAAGGCAACGTGGCCGTGCTGGGGGCAGGGCTGTGGCCCTTGCCTCGGGCAAGGCCTGTGGCCCTGCAGGCTGGGCAGGGGCCTGGTCGCCCTTGGCCCCGCCTGGGGCCCGGC
This sequence comes from Morus alba, assembly GCA_012066045.3. Taxonomy (NCBI): domain Eukaryota; kingdom Viridiplantae; phylum Streptophyta; class Magnoliopsida; order Rosales; family Moraceae; genus Morus; species Morus alba. The sequence continues at coordinate 22,573 of JABXEQ010000176.1, read as the reverse complement.
CCTGCCTGGGCAAGGCCATCGACAGGGGCGCTGCCCCGCCTCGGGCGGGGCTGCCCAGCCCGCTTAGGTTTCAGAAACCCTAGCGCATACTAGGTTTTCGAAACCCTAGTTCGCAAGATGACCAAAACCCATGGAAGGGTTTGGCGGCCGGGCTTGTGGCGGAGGTCTGGGAGTCGTCTTGGCGGCGGCATTTGACGGCGGCGGCGGCAAGACAAAAAAAAATATTTTCCGGAAATTTAAATTATAAAATTTCCTATGCCCTTTAATGGCTTACATTATTTTCTAGAAAAACATAAACCACCGACATGGTGTAATTAAAAACCTAGAGCCAATCGATCGGGATCCAATCACATATTGAATCAAAACAATTTTGAATTCATCATATATTCATGCAAGATGCCAATATCAACACATATCATACATTCAATCGCATAAACATAAATCATGCATGATCAATAGCCCTAGTCTCTGATACCAATTGTAGGATCTTATTGTGATTTATATATGAAAAATCATTTGAACAACAACAATATTGTAGGCGGAATTTCAAAAATTTTATCATATCCATTTAATTCATAATTAAACGTAAACCACAACGAGAGATGCATGCATGATATATGTTTATGGACAAAGGATTAGAATATCTCACATACCTTTGTGACGATTGAATTAATTGACCGCAAGGATCTAGTCTCACTATCTCACGTTCCAAGATGGAGAATTGCCGTGAAACAAGATCGTTGTTTATTGTCACGATCACACCAAGAACCACTCGTTGATTCAAGGCTATGTCTCTACAATTTTTAGGATGAGAGAGTGGGCTCTTTTTCAAAAACCTAAGGAAACTTTTTTTCCTTCTATTTTGTCTCTACAAAATCCGGCCACCCTAAGGAAAGTGTGATCTCTTTTTTTTTCTCCAAAAGACTCTCTCCTAGGGTTTTCAATAATATCCTTATATAGGAGAAAATTCAAAAACTCAAACCCTAGATGGGATTTTCGAATTTCTCCTTAACCCTAGGATTGAAATCCGAAAATCCCTACATGGCTTAGGGATTTCCGAATTTCCTTCCCTATTTTGGAGCAAAATTCGAAATCCCCTTAAGGCAAGGGATTTCCGAATTTTCCCAAAATAAATTCTCACTTTTCTCTTTCCTTTTAGTTGCCAAATAAAATCATGTTTAAATTTCATTTTGAATTTTAAATTAATCTCCATTAATTTCGAAATTCAAAACTCATTCCTTTTATTTTTCAATTATCGAATAAATGAAAAATAACACAATGAATTTAAACATAATTATCGGTTTCTTTTTCCCATTTATTAGAGCTAGCCTTGAGACCGAATGGACCCACATGAACAAAGCTATGGAATTACAATATTCGACTAACTTATCCCTATAAGTTATCGACATATTTAATTCCGACATCGTACAACTCCACTAAAGGTTCGATGCCGAATAATCTCTCGATTCATGTGCGCTAATTTTTCTTTTGGTGTTGATACAATTTATCACACGGTCCACAGTGTAAATGCATTATTATCCTTCATAAATATCAGTGATCAGAATGGTGTATATAATATTACCGTTTTACCATTCTAATCATTATTTCCTCAACTCCTTTATATGACCGTGAATAAGAAAGACAAACGTTAAGTAAGATGTCTCGCACATGTCACGATGTCTTAATCAATGAATATCATCATTGAATACCAGCCCTGGTTTATTTATTCACACACCACAATAAAGCATGAGGTGATATTATTTTTACGAATTCCATATCTGTGAATCACATAACTCCAACTTAATATTGTCATGATCCCAATAACCGGGATGTCGTTCAATAATCGTGAACTAATCTCATTGGCGAATCAAAGATCATGAGATACTAAGTTGAGCTACGCATTCACTTCGTGATTAAGATAATTATACAAATATACTTAAGTTGTGATGATTAGGTTTAGAGTTGTGTAAACGGTTTTTACTCTAACCTAATCAATCACATGGCCTATTCAACATGTTGCAGCATGTCTAGATCAACCACAGTCCAACTCCCATGCCCCGAGACCAAAGATCACATGGTTCGATCTATCAATCATAATCGGATTTGATTGCCCAATCAATCCTAAGACTATGAATATCTATTTTAAACTCATATCGGAAGAGTTTGTCCGGCGAGGGTTCCCCGACTCTTCTTTCGTTAGTAACAGTTTATGGACTAAGCAATATCATAAACACTCTTGAGTATGTGTCAAAACATAACTTTATCTTATTTTATAAAATCAACAAAATAATAATGTCTTACATTTGTTATTTCATAAATAACAAATTACATCCCACTTTATGGACACATGTCCAACAGTTCTTGTTTGGCTTTGACGTTGATTAAAATTTTTAAATTTCACTTGCGCACTTTTCGATGCCATTATTTTTCCAACGATTCGACGATCCGACCATTATTTTGGTGTCACCACCCCACCATTGGTCATGATTTGGGTGCAAAACACTCATAATATCATGGGTAAGAAAACCCCTCATCCAAGTTTAAGATTTCATGACCGGAAAATGTGAAATTTGAGTCACCAGTTTTTACCGGCAGTGCCGGTCCCGATCTGTATTGTTAGAGACTGAATTGTGTGAAATTGATCGCACCAATGGACTCAGAAGTGTCAATTCATGGGGGGTAGGACCCAAGTCCGCAGCGGAAAAACTCTCCGGGAGCTCCGTCGCCGTAAATTGCCGCCAAATTCTGGTGACATGTCATTTCTTAGGCTACCGACCTCTGTTTGATGATCTGGGACCATATCCTGACTTGTTTAGACATACTGAATGCAAAGGTGAACTTCATTCATGCTAATTCTACTCCGGTTAACATATGATGTCAATGGGATATGTTAATTACGAATTCACGAACTCATAAAGGCAATTATGGAAGATAGAATTATGAGGGTTTAATTAGTCCTTATAACATAAATTATAAATTTTTATGATGCTTAATAAAAAACATAAATATGTTCTTAGAAAGGATTTAATTCTTTTATGACTATACTAAATAAAAATAGCATACCAAAGGTTAATCTCACCCTCTGGATGGGTGTTTATTTACAGAACTTAGCAGTAAAGGATAGAAGATCTGGGCGAGTAGAGAAATTTGCTATAATTGGAAAGTAGGTAAGCACCATTAGTTTACTTTTGTCTATGAGGCTATGCTTAGCAACCTCTAGTCACAAAAGTATGTTTATGTTCTTATGATGCTATTATGCAAACTGCAAATGAATGACAATGGTATGTGAGCGATAATTTAGGGTTATGTCAGCACGAAGGAAAAAAAATGTAGCTAAATATTCATAGCTATAAATAGTTGTTGTTAAGGCACAAGTTAGGTACGTACGTAGGTTTGATGATCAGAAGTAGGGTCATCACATCTAGATTAGCGACTGCCTCAGTTTCGCGATCCAGATTGCGACAGAGCAGATCTGCCCATCGTTCCTCTCTTCGGGATAGCATTTCTCACCGTCGTCGTTGCTCTTCTTCGTGGAAGATCGAAGATCTTCAATCTATGTTGACGCCAGAAAGAATGAAGTTCTAGGTTTGTGACGATCTTACGACCGTGGTTGCAAGCTTGTGACCATTGTGGCCTCAGGATAATCTCCGCCGTGACCTTGGGACATTTTTTTGCTCATGTGGGGTTCTATATAAGCAATGAGTGTAAATAGAATCACTTTTCTTTTTAATTTATGATCTACATTTTTACAACTACTCATATTTAGTGTTTTCAACCTATTTAATTAACATATGAACTAATTTTAACATATTATTATTACTATTATTTTTAGTTTAGAAATAAATTTAATACAATTTCTAATAAATGGACCACTTATAGAGAAATTAGATAGTACGAGGATTTTTTATGTGATAAAATTAATAATTTCTATATCAAATTTAATAAAAAGACTCTTTATGAGATTTTTTTAGAGTTTAAAGACTGTTTATGAGATAAAATTGACTACAAAACTAATTTTAGAGGGTGAGAAGAGTTTAGAGATCATTTATAGATTTATCCTAAAAAAAACAATTATTATAGTTTTATTTGAATAAAGTGTTATTGATGTAATTATGCCAAAATAAAAAGAACCCTCTTTGACCGAAACAGCACCTCGCCGGCGAACATGGTGAGATGCTCGACCTCTACGACATCGCCGTCGTCAACGGCTACAGCACCCAAAAAGCAGCCATCCCTTGCGTACCCAGTTCAGATTTTATTATTATTATTATTATTATTATTATTATTATTATTATTATTGTTGTTGTTGTTGTTGTTGTTGTTAAATGATGGGGTCCTTAGAGAGTGGATCTTGCTAAGCCGTCATGATAAAGATTGTGACAAATATTTATTCTGGTGGTTAGATTTTTGCAAAAAATCTGGTCTCTGGATATTTTGGATGAAGATTTTGCTCTTTCGACTGGATAGTCTGGCGCTGAAAGCAGACTTTGTGGACTTCATTGATTCAGTTTCTTATCAGCAATATAACCTGTTGAGACTTGAGAGGTATTAAAATCCATTTATAGTTTTACTACTGTAATGTCAATGTTAAGCTTTTTTTTTTTTTTTTTTTTTTTTTTTATTGTGACAAATATTTATTCTGGTGGTTAGATTTTTGCAAAAATCTGGTCTCTGGATATTTTGGATGAAGATTTTGCTCTTTCGACTGGATAGTCTGGCGCTGAAAGCAGATTTGTGGACTTCATTGATTCAGTTTCTTATCAGCAATATAACCTGTTGAGACTTGAGAGGTATTAAAATCCATTTACAGTTTTACTACTGTAATGTCAATGTTAAGCTTTTTTTTTTTTTTTTTTTTTTTTTTTTTTTTTTTACGTTTGCTGATCAGCTACAGGATTTATCAGATTAAACCTGAGAGGCAAACGTACATTTAATTTTTGTTTTTGTTTTTGTTTCTAATTTTTGCTTTTCAGTTTTATGGGTATTTTGGCCATCTTATTATTCAAATTAGATTATTGACCAAAAAATATATGTATTTTTCTTATTAAATGCAATATGATGGCATCTCAAAAATAATAATAATAATAATAATGGATCGAAATCCTAATGCCTATGTCTAAGGTAGAAAAAATATGTTGTAGGATCAATGTTGAAGGGTATTATTGTCTTTTCATCTTTTGCCTTTTAATTCGATCAAATTTGAACTCCGGGATTACGCCCAAAAACGTACAAAAATAAAAGCGGTCAATTGTAACAAAATTAAGACGGTCGATCACAAGGAGATGATAAAGACAAACAAAAGATATTAGCGAAACAAAAGGTTAGAGAAATAAGCAATCAAACAATGAATAGAAAGACCTGTTTTTGTGATTTTAGAGTAATTTAATTTAAAGACAATGCAATTTAAAATGGAGAAAATTCTATAATTAAAATTGGTAAGAAGTTGATAATACTCTATATACTTTTGTTCACCTATTTGGATTTTGATTCATAAATTGACTCAATTGAACGTTTCACATCCCAAACAATCAATTTGAAAATAAGATTTGAAGAACTTGTGAATTTAAATATACTCGAGTAAATAAAATTCTTACGTTAGGAACTAGAAAAGGTTATTTTATAAGAAATCTAAAAGCGGCAACATATCTCGGGCAATATTATTGCTGTAAAAGATACTCATAAAATAATGCCTATCAATATATTGTATCATGCAACATTCACATAAAAAAAAAACTTGACTAAGTTTTATATAAAAAGTTGATAATAAAATATATTGATATGAGAAAGAAATATGATGAAAGAAAATTATTTACTCAAATGTATAAAACTTACAAACCATTAGAGAATCAAAACCAAACAAGCTACTATACATATAGGATCATCTCTAGCCTCACCTAAAAACTCTAGCCTAGCTTGCAAAACATTCTAACAAAATTCTAGAGAGAAAATATGAGAATAAAAGCAAGATAAAAATGAGAGAAAAAGTATTGTCACGCCCCCCAAACGGGGTGGGTGACGTGGAGCTCGATTTGAGATTAATAAAGTAGATTCCCAACCGGCCCCCACACTTAACATTAAAGTACAATTAAATTACAGAATTTTGGAGCCTCGACATACAAAGCTCCACCCCACAGACGACATACAAGATCATACATACATGAACATGTAAAGAATCATTACAATGGACATCATCCACAGTCTAGTAAATCCAAATATTTAATAAGTTTACATAATTTCTCAATTCCTTACACTTTATATCAGAGGATGAGCACAATCCTCACTTGATCGATCTGTAGCACAACTCAGCTACTCCGTAGCAAATATCCAGCTACTGTGCACCACCCTTAGAATCGCCTAGGAGGGGTTTAACATTTAAAACATAAAACGTGAGCGAAAGGCCCAGTAGGATATAATTTGAAATACTTAAAAGTAAATGAATAAGTAAATGAGCGCGTGAATAAATAAATGAATAAGTAAATAAACAAGACATTCAGTCCCGACAGAACAGCCGGAACCTCACATTCTTTTTCTCAAAGGAAATATAACTGAAAAATAACCATATTACAGGCTTGACAGTAATTAGTACAAATTACTTACCTAACCAAGTGCCTCGCCTACCCGGACCGAGTTTGTGTTACATCCCCGAGGATGCACTTTCCGCATCCTATCTAGGCTTACAAAATAGACTATATTACCAGTTTATAAGATCTCTTATCTTAAGAAATCATCCATTTAACATTATGAAATCGTTCATATGACACCACGAACTACTCAAGCCATGGGCCCCATAATCCCAAGCAAGCCATGAGGTTCCATGACTAGACAAACTATGGATTCCAAGGACAGGACAAGCCAAGGATTTCCATAAACTAACAAGCCATGGTTTTAAAACATTTTTCTTTAAAACCAATCCCTTTTATAAAAAACATTTTCAAGGCCAAAATCCTTTTTGAAAACAGGCTCACAAGGAAAAGGGATAGAAATCCTACCTTGCAAATCAAATCTGGGACTAGCGTTGCCTTTTCCGGCTTCCGCTTCCTCAAGCCCCTTCAATCTGAATCCTCAGCGATCACTGATACAAGACAATACTTTAGGATCAATTCTCATTCCTAAAGCAATCCAATCTCACTTATGTACCAAGATTTTCAATTAGTATGCCCTAATCCATTTTCATATTTTAAATTCCATTCCAAGGTTTTTAAATATCAAATCAGGGATTAAAGATACTAATCCTTTCATTCCTTTCATCCCAAGTCCCCAAATGAAGCTAATTTGGGTTCTCCCAAAAACAAAAATCAAAACAACACTTTTCGTGCCAAACGGGTCAAACTCGTGAACCGGTCGGCCGTGACAGACGGTGGTAACACTACTCTGGGTCGACCGGTCACCGTCAATCCGTCCGACGGTCGGCCAAATCAATCTGGTCGACCGCATGCAGTCGACCGGTGGAATCAACTGCGTGAGAGAAGCTCGCGAAAACCGATCCAAAACCTGCAAATCCAGTCCCAAATTCAAATATTTCAAAGGGAAACCACTAGATTCGGGTTCTAGGTCCTAAAACAAGTCCAAAGAACCCATGATCTCCAATTTCTACTCTAGTTTTACTCAAAATCATCAAAATCTGGTTTGAGCCAAAGATAAGTTTTAAAATTCAAAAACTTGAGATTCAAGAGAGGTTCTTCCAAAGAATCTTACCTTGAATCCTTCTCTTGACATTGAAAACACTTTTGAAACCCATCTTTGGCTCAAAATCCGTTTGATTTGGGACACAAAATGGGAGTAAGAGAGAAAGAGAGTGAGCGGGAGAGTGAGAGTGAAGGAGAGAGAGAGAGAGCGGGCAAGAAAGGAAAAGAAAGAAAGGAAAGAAAAGAAAAGGAAAAAAAAAAGAAAAGGAGAAATAAAAAGAAAATGACATGTGTACAATATAACAGGTCGTAAATTGCCCATACACACTTCAAGATTAAAATAAATTACTAAGGATAATTTAAATACCTTGAAATTATTTAAAATCTCATTTCGTAAACATTTATTAATCAAAATTCAATTAATTAAATCGATTAGGCACACTAATAATCTTAATTACCTTAATTAATCTCAATTAATTTTTCGGTGTGTTACTGACTCTACCCCTTAGGCAATTTCATCCCCGAAATTAAAACCTACCTCAAAGTGCAAACAATACGGATACTACTCGACATCGTTGTTTCAAGCTCCCATGTCGCTTCCTTAACTACATGGTGCTTGCCATAATACTTTCACTAATGGGATCTCACGATGGCGTAAATTCTTTATTTTACGGTCAAGAATCAAGCCGGTGCCTCCTCGTGGGATCGTCATCTTTGTATCGGAAGGTTAAACCAGCATGTACTACGACTTCCGGCTCAGTGACATTTCGAAGCATGGAGACATGAAACATGTCATGCATGTGAGATAACTCAGGCGATAAAGCCAACCGATAAGCTACCACTCCGACTCATTGCACGATCAGGAATGGTCCCACATACCTTGGTGCAAGTTTCTCTTTTACACCAAACCGAACGACTCCCTTACATGGGGAAACCTTTAACAAGACAAAGTCGCCTTCTTGGAATTCCAAAGGCCTACGCCTTCTGTCAGCATAATTTTTCTGACGACTTTGAGCTGTCAACAAACGTTCTCGAATCACAGCTATCTTCTCATTATTCTCTTGAATGACTTCCGGTCCGATTTTTCCGATCGATCCTCTGGTTCCAACCAACACACGAATGACCTACAAGGATGACCATACGAGCTTCAAATGATGTCATTCTAATACTAGCCCCGATAGCTATTGTGTTAGTTGCCGAATCGAATTCGGTAGGCGGAACTTATATTAAAGGCGGATCGTGTATAACAAAAATTTTCACAAAACTTTTGAGATACTCTATAGATTATATTAATTTATGCACAAATAAATTAATCACATTAATTTATATCATTCAAGGTTCAACCAAAAAATACCTGGTAGCCGACTCGGATGATATCTTGAATATCTTGATATCTTGAACAGTCCTAGCTCCAAGCTTTGTGTTTAGAACACCAAAGTCTTCCACGTTAATTCCTTGATTCTACGTAGACGTGTGTGTGGGCACACGCGAGACAAAACAGGTTTCTGAAACACTCGAATTTCCACAAACACCAACGCATGCACGAAGTGGAATTTTTTTTGGAGAAAAATTTTGCTCTCTATTTTTCCTCTATGAGAAATTTCGGCCACTAGGTATTTGGGGCTGAAAAATATGTCAAAAACTTGTTTCAAAATTTTCTATCTATCTCATATTTAAAGAGTAGAAGTCAAACTTCAAAATAGAATCAAATCCTTATCTCCAATTTTGAATTTTGAACAAAAAATCCCTTCCCCTTATCCTCTTGGTGGCCGGCCACCCTAGGGATTTATCCCTATGTGTGTGGCGCCTAAATCGAATAGGGAAGGAAGAGATTTTATCCTTTATCCAAGAGTCCAATTTTAATTCGATTCAAATTCAATTTAAGTCAAACTTAAATTAATTTGAATTCTAAATTAAACAACTTATCAAATACGTTTAAATGGATAAATCTAGATATGTTCAAATTCAAATTTAAATAATCTCATTATTTAAATAATAATTAATTCTCAATTAATTATTCTTCGAGTATTTAATTTTAGAATTCTAAAATTCTAAAATTCCCATTTTGCCCTTTGTGTCTGGTAGAATAACAAGGACGACGCGGGGACTAATGGACCTATAATTCTGAGCTCCAATAAAATTAATAATTAATTAAACACTTTAATTAATTAATTAATTCTATTAATTCAAATAGTTACTCCACTATAAACTTGGAATTGCACTCTCGGAATTATAGACATTAATTACTTCTAAACTGCGAAGTGTCCATTTGATATAGTCATTGCATATAGATCGATCCTCCATAAATAATTCATAATTAGAGTCAGGTAGAATCCGTTAACCTCTCTAATTACATCTTTATCCTTGAGTACCATTGATTCTCTAATGGATAGTGATTCATAAAACACATTCATGAACCGGGCGCTCTTACTAATCTAAGTACCGAATCAACACTCAAGAGAATTATTTATCTACTTTTTCTCAAGAAGGAATGGATTCCATCTCGTATAATAACATTCCCAAAGAACCTACTTCATTATGTCTCCAAAATACAAGGAATAGGATTCGGGGTTTGAGAATCCGTGCACGAGTAAATCAAAAGACATAAATCCATAAATAGGAGTTTGTTAAGAACTCGGGATTAAGATCATTCTATATATGACCATCGGTAGACTCAATTAGAATTTCTATGCTTAAAAAAATTATTAGAAATTCATATTGTGTTCAAGGCCCATGTTCCACATAATCTCATTATGCGAAATACACTCATTCAATATCTCGCCATATTAATAAAGTCATGGGATAACACCGTTCCATTCTAAATGGGAATGACATGTATTAATAATGTTTTAATTAAAGATTCTGAACTTTAATTAAATTCATTATGAACAATCACTTTGATTATTATCCTTAAACATTATCCTCTCGTATATAACACTTATACACCATGTTTAAGGTTACATAAATAATCAAGGAGTTTTATTTGATAATCATAAAATATTCATAAATATATGCACATAAAATGATGAATAAACTATTTTATTAAATAAATAATAAATATCCTTTTACATCTCATGCTTTGAGGACACTATTCCCAAAATCTTCCACTTGTCCTAAAGTTGGTGTCTCATGTCTCTAATCCCAAATCCATCTAATTGCCGATCAAAAACATTCAATGGCAATGTCTTGGTGAACTGGTCAGCAAGGTTGTCCTCTGACGCGATCTTCAGAACCGCTACATCGCCTCTATCCACAATGTCTCTGATCAGGTCATATTTCCTTTCTATATGTTTCGCACTCTTATGGCTTCTAGGTTCCTTTGAATTAGCCACCGCTCCATTGTTGTCACAGTAGAGCTTAATTGGCTTATCCATATCTGGAACAACTTCGGATCGATTAAGAACTTCCCGAGCCATGTAGCTTCTTTTAATGGCTTCACAAGTCAGAACATATTCACTTCCATGGTAGAGTCAACAACACACTTTTGCTTTATACTTCTCCATACCACGGCTCCTCCATTAAGAGTGAACACGGATCCGGATGTCGACTGGTCGACTATCTCTATCTCGATTGGAAATCGAAATCTGTATCCGGTGAGAGAGATCTTCTCCTAATATACCAACATATAGTTTCTCGTTCTCCCAAGATACTTGAGAATACATTTTACTGCAACCCAACGATCCAATCACAGGTTAGATTGGTAGCGATGACTACTCCCACCGCATAGCGTATATCCGGTCTTGTACACAAAATGGCATACATAAGGCTTCCCACACCGAGCGTAGGATACCTTCTCATATCTTCTTCCCTGCTGCGGGGTCTTTGGACATTGCTCCTTAGAAAGATGAATACCATGCCTAGAAGGCAAATTCCCTTTCTTGAGTTTTGCATCAATACCTAGACAACACTTTGTCTATATAAGATGCTTGTGATAACGCCAAAAGCTTTTTCTTGCGATCTCGAATAATCTTGATCCCAAGAACATAGATTGCCTCTCCTAAATCTTTCATTTGGAATTGGCTGGCTAACCACTCCTTTTACATCATCATCATTCCCACATCATTCCCAATGAGTAGGATGTCATCGACGTAAAAATTAAGAAGACCACTTTCTCTTCTTTCTTGTACTTGTAGACCCATGGTTCATCAATGTTTTGATCAAATCCATAAGACTTTACAGCCTCATCAAACCCGATGTTCCATGATCTAGAAGCACCTTGATCCATAAATGGACCTTTGCAATTTGCAGACTTTTACATTGTTGGCCTTCCACTATGTAACCCTCCGGCTGATCCATATAGATGGTTTCATCAAGATAGCCATTCAAAAAGCATCTTGGCGCCCATCCGCCATATCTCATAGTCAAAATATGCTACAATGGCCAGGGAGTATCCGGATGGACTTAAGCATGGCTACCGTGAGAATGTTTCCTCATAGTCAACTCCCTCCTTTTGGGTAAAACCCTTAGCCAAAGAGCCTTGCTTTATAAGTCTATACTTTTCCATCTGCTCCTCTTTTCTCTTGAAGATCCACTTGCATCCAATGGGTTTTACCCCTTCGGTAGATCTTCAATTTGCCGGTTCGAGTTGGAGTGCATAGACTCCATCTCGAGTTTCATAGTCGCTTGCCATTCTTCCTTATCGAATCATCCATCGCATCCCTAAAGGTCGATGGATCCTCCTTCAAATCATCGGCGGTGACGATTTGGGCTTTCCCGGTATAACGGTCGTAAACCCGCTTACCCTCCCACTACGACGAGGTGCCATAGGAGTTTGATCGGGAGAATCGTGGTCATTTCTCCGAGTGGTCCAACAATTCTTGTCGGATGTGGTCCCATCTCATCGGTAACTCTTCTAATCTTGTCTTATACGGGCTTAAAATCTATCATATAGTCATGCTCGAGAAATGTGGCATTTGTCGATACAAACACCTTTTGATCCGCTTGACTATAAAATAGTCCTCCTCTTGTCCCTTGTGGGTATCCCACAAAGATGCATACTTTTGACATTGGTTCCAACTTCCTTGTCTTTTTGCCTCGGCCGTGTCTTGGACTCCCCATGTATGTGAATGTGTCTCAAACTAGGTTTTGCCCATTCCACAACTCTAGGGGTGTCTTAGGTGCATTTAGATGGAACTAGATTCGAATATACATAGCGGTTTTTAGGGCATAACCCCAAAAAGAAGTAGGCAAGAAGAATAACTCAACATTGATCTTATCATGTCGAGCAAAGTTCGATTTCTCCTTTCGGCCACACCATTCTGTTTTGTGGTGTACCGGTGCGATCAATTGGGATACCACACCTTCTTCAATCAAGAAATCTCGGAACTCTTGGTCCAGGTATTCACCCCCTCGATCTGATCAAAGTGTCTTGATTGGTTTACCTAATTGTTTTTCAACTTCTGCTCGGAATTCTCTAAACTTTCCAAAAGTTTCAGATTTCCGTTGCATCAGGTAAACATAACCATATCTCGAATAGTCGTCAATAAAGTTGATGTAATATTCGTAACCTCCTCTAGCTTGGACGTTTAATGGTCCACATACATCTGAATGTATCAGCTGTAGGGGTTCTGTAGCTCTTACTCCTTTTGTTGTAAAAGGTCTCTTGGTCATTTTACCTTCCAAACATGATTCACCAGGGGAAGCTCGCCAACTTTTAGCTCACGAAAGGACCATCCTTTACCGGTCTTTCAATCCTATTTAGGTTAATGTGACCAAGTCTAAGGTGCCACAAATATGTGTTATTTTCATGAGAAATCTTTTGCTTTTTTTATTCTTAGGTTTGGCAACTTTGAACATTTCAAAGTTAAGCGTTGAGTTAGGTATTGGTTTTATACAATATAAACCATCATCCAGACGTCCAAAACAAATATTCAAACCATTTCGAGAAATATGAATAAATTCATTATCAAAATAAACTTTAAATAATTGTTCAAATAGTTTAGCCACGAAATCAAATTTCTACGAATGTCCGGAATAAAATAAACATTGTTCAAAATTAAAAATTTATTTTTCCTAAATCAAGTCTAACTTCTCCCAACGCTTTTTTCGAAAACTCTTGCGCCATTGCCTACTTTCATCGTGTAGTCCCCATCGGCTAGCTCGGTGTAAGAACTAAGACTCGCAAAGAGAAACAAACATGATTAGTCGCTCTTGAATCAATTATCCGAATAAGGTATCACCCTCTACTAAACATGTTTCAAGGACTAGTAAATCTGATTTACCTTGTTCCTTTTTCTTTTTCAGCTCCTCGAGATACTTGTTACAGTTTCTCTTCCAGTGCCCTTCGCCATTGCAGTGGAAACACTTTCCTTTGGGTTTCTGGATGGGGCCTTTTGCTTTCTTGGGTCTCTTGTTCTTTCCCTTCTTTGCTTTTCCCTGGTCCTAGTTTTTCCTTTTGTTTTTACCATAACTTCCTGCAACTACAACATTTGCCTCTCCTCCCCTTCTTTTGTTGGTGGATTCAAAGTTTTGCAGGTCATTCATGAGTTCAGTGAGATTGCACTTCTTTTTGTTCATAACAAAGTTGTTCACGAACTCATGAAAGTCAGGGGATAGGCTTTCCAGGATGATGCCAACTTGGGTGGCTTCATCGATTCTGGCACCATTGAGCTCTGCATCGTGGAGGTGATCTATCATGTTCAAAACATGTGCCTATTGGTTCCCGAATTGAATTCGGATGCGGAAGCAAGAGGAAAGGCGGATCGTGTATAACAAAAATTTTCATGAAACCTTTGAGATACTCTATAGATTATATTAATTTATGCACGAATAAATTAATCTCATTAATTCATTTATTAAGAACTCAATTCGAAAAATACCGGAGGCCGACTCGCCGACGATAACTTGAGTTCTTTGACCTCGAACAATCCTTGCTCCAAAGCTTTGTGTTTAGAAAACAAATGTCTTCCACGCCAATTCCTAGAATCCATTTAAGACGTGTGTGTGGGCACACATGAGACAAAACGGGTTACAATAAACACTCAAATTTCCACAAAAACCAACGATGCACGATGTGGAATTTTGGAGAAATTTTTTTCCTTCCTCTCTACTTGAGAAATTCGCCAGCCTTAACATTTAGGGCTGAAAAAACTTGTTTCAAAATTTCTATAGAGAAATTTCGCCACCTCTAAAATTAGGGCCAAAAAACCATTCCGAAAATTGTCTCAAAAAAAAAGTATTTAGAGAGTAGAAGTCAAACTTCTAAAAGGAATCCAATCTATATCTCTAAGATAAAGCTTGTTAATTATCTCCTATTTGAATTTGGAACAAAAAATCCGTTCCCCTTATCCTTAAGGTGGCCGCCACACTAGTAGGGGTCTATCCCTATGTGTGCGCCTATTATAGATAAGGAAGGAAGATATTTTATCCTTTATCCAAAGAGTCCAATTTTAATTTGATTCAAATTCAATTTAAGTCAAACTTAAATTAATTTGAATTCTAAATTGAACAACTTATCAAATAAGTTTAAATGGATAAATCTAGATGTGTTCAAATTCAAATTTAAATAATCACATTATTTAAATAATAATTAATTCTCAATTAATTATTTCCGAGTGTTTAATTTTAGAATTCCGTAATTTAAAATTCCCATTTTGTCCTCTCGTATCCGGTAGAATTACTAGACGACGCGGGGACTAATGGACCTATAATCCCGAGCTCCAATAGAATTAATAATCAATTAAACACTTTAATTAATTAATTAATTCTATTAATTCCAATAGTTACTCCACTATAAACTTGGAATTGCACTCTCGAAATTATAGATATAAATTACTTCTAAACCGTGAAGTGTCCATTTGATGTAGTCATTGCATATAGATCAATCCTCCATAAATAATTCATAATTAGAGTCGGGTAGAATCCGTTAACCTCTCTAATTATATCTTTATCCTTAAGTACCATTGATTCTCTAATGGACAAAGATTCATAAAACACATTCATGAATCGAGCTCCCATTTGGTCCAAGTACCGAATCAACCCTAAAGAGAATGATTTATCTACTTCTTTCTCAAGAAGGAATGTATTCCATCTTGTATAATAACATTCCCAGCTACCTACTTCATCATGTCTCCAAAATACAAGGAATAGGATTCAGGTCTCGAGATCCGCACTTTGAGTAAATCAAAAGACACAAATCCATAAATATGAGTCATTAAGAACTCGTGATTAAGATCATTCTATATATGTGTAGGATCTTATTGTGATTTATATATGAAAAATCATTTGAACAACAACAATATTGTAGGCGGAATTTCAAAATTTTATCATATCCATTTAATTCATAATTAAACGTAAAACCACAACGAGAGATGCATGCATGATATATGTTTATAGACAAAGGATTAGAAAAATCTCACATACCTTTGTGACGATTGAATTAATTGACCGCAAGGATCTTGTCTCACTATCTCACGCTCCGAGATGGAGAATTGCCGTGAAACAAGATCGTTGTTTATTGCCACGATCACACCAAAAACTACTCGTAGATTCAAGCCTATGACTCTACAATTTTTTAGGATGAGAGAGTGGGCTCTTTTCAAAAACCTAAAGAAACTTTTTCCTTCTATTTTGTCTCTACAAAATCCGCCACCCTAAGGAAAGTGTGATCTCTTTTTTCTTTTCTCCAAAAAACTCTCCCTAGGGTTTTCAATAATATCCTTATATAGGAGAAAATTCAAAACTCAAACCCTAGATGGGATTTTCGAATTTCTCCTTAACCCTAGGATTGAAATCCGAAAATCCTACATGGCTTAGGGATTTCCGAATTTCCTTCCCTCATTTTTTGGAGCAAAATTCAAATCCCCTTAAGGCAAGGGATTTGCGAATTTTCCCAAAATAAATTCTCACTTTTCTCTTTCCTTTAGTTGCCAAATAAAATCATGTTTAAATTTCATTTTGAATTTTAAATTAATCTCCATTAATTTTGAAATTCAAAACTCATTCCTTTCATTTTTCAATTATCGAATAAATGAAAAATAACACAATGAATTTAAACATAATTATCAGGTTTGTTTTTCCATTTATTAGAGCTAGCCTTGAGACCGAATGGACCCACATGAACAAAGCTATGGAATTACAATATTCGACTAACTTATCCCTATAAGTTATCGACATATTTAATTCCGACATCGCATAACTCCACTAAAAAGTTCGATGCCGAATAATCTCTCGATTCATGTGCGCTAATTTTTCTTTTGGTGTTGATACAATTTATCACACGGTCCACAAAGTAAATGCATTATTATCCTTCAGAATATCGCTGATCGTAATGGTGTATATAATATTACCGCTTTACCATTCTAATCATTATTTCCTCAACTCCTTTATATGACCGTGAATAAGAAAGACAAACGTTAAGTAAAGATGTCTCGTACATGTTACGATGTCTTAATCAATGAATATCATCATTGAATACCAGGCCTGGTTTATTTATTCACACACCCGTCAATAAAGCATGAGGTGATATTATTTTTTACGATTCCATATCCGTGAATCACATAACTCCAACTTAATATTGTCATGATCCCAATAACCGAGATGTCGCTCAATAATCGTGAACTAATCTCATTGGCGAATCAAAGATCATGAGATACTAAGTTGAGCTACGATTCACTTCGTGATTAAGATAATTATACAAATATATTTTAAGTTGTGATGATTAGGTTTAGAGTTGTGTAAACGGTTTTTTACTCTAACCTAATCAATCACATGGTCTATTCAACATGTTGCGAGCATGTCTAGATCAACCACGTAGTCCAACTCCCATGCCCCGAGACCAAAGATCACATGGTTCGATCTAATAAATCATAATCGATTCGATTGCCCAATCAATCCTAAGATTGCGAATATCTATTTTAAACTCAGACGTCGAAGAGTTTGTCCGCGCGGTTTCCCCGACTCTTCTTTCGTTAGTAAACAGTTTATGGACTAAGCAATATCATAAACACTCTTTGAGTATGTGTCAAAACATAACTTTATCTTATTTTATAAAATCAAGAAAATAATAATGTCTTACATTTGTCATTTCATAAATAACAAATTACATCCCACTTTATGGACACATTTCCAACAAACTCCCACTTGGACTTAAAGTAGGTGTGTACAATCTCGCATGCCCAAACCTTCCAGATGCCTATAGAGACTTTACCAGATAAAGCCTTTGTGAATGGATCGCCAAGTTGTCATGTGTAGATATCTTTGTTACTTCAACATCGCCTCTTTGTACAATCTCACGGATGAGGTGGTATTTCCGCTCTGTGCTTGGACCTTTTGGCTTCTAGGCTCCTTAGAGTTTGCTACAGCCCCAACGTTATCGCAATACAAAGACCATGGGCCTATCGACTTCGGAACAACTTCCAAAGAAACAAGGAACTTTTAAGCCATACAGCCTCTTTCGCAGCTTCACAAGCCGCCACATATTCGGCCTCCATGGTGGAGTCACCTATGCAAGTCCGCTTGATGCTCCTCCATACCCACGAACCTCCATTCGGGACAAACACGATCCTGAAGTGGTTTCTGGAATCCTTATCCGATTGGAAATCGAATCGGTATATCCCGTCATATTCGGTCGGTCAAGACGAATATACAAGCATATAGTTCTCGTTCTCTAAGATACTTGAGGATATGCTTTACAAACTGACCTTGTGCTGGGTCCAGGGTTTGGCGGAATCTACTCACCACGCCCTCTGCGTAGCATATGCCAGTTAAAGGTGCAAAGCATCCATACATGAGGCTTCCCACGGTGAGCGTAAGGAACTCGGCTCATGTCTTCCTCTTCTTGAGGTCTTGGGAGGCGCTCCTTAGAGAGGATACCCCATGTCCCAAGGTAGATAACCCTTTTGGAGTTTTGCATAGCGAATTGGTCCATTACCTTATCGATGTAGGATGCTTGAGGCATTGCCAATTGTTTGTTCTTCCCGATCTCGAAAGATCTAATTCCCAAAACATAGGCGGCTTCTCCTAGATCCTTCATGTCAAACCGCTTAAGTAGCCGAGCTTAACCTCGCTTAGTCTTCCTACATCATTCCCAATGAGTAGTATGTCATCTACATATAAGACTAAGAAAAACCACTTTGCCTTCTTGTATCGACTTATACACACAAGGCTCATCCATTGACCTAACAAAACCATAAGTTTTAACAGTCTCATCGAATCGATATTCCATGATCTAGATGCTCTTGGGTCCATAAATGGACTTACGCAATTCGCAAACCTTTTCTTCTAGACCCTTTTCAATGAATCCATCTGGTTGTGCCATGTAAATGCGCTCATCCGTATTGCCATTCGTAAAAGTCTTTACATCCATCTGCCGATTTCATAATCTAAAGCGGAAATGGATAGAAGAATTCGGATGGATTTAAGCATGGCTACCGGAGAAGGTATCCTCATAGTCGATGCCTTCTTTTTCGGGTGTAGCCCTTGGCTACAAGCCTTGCTTTGAATGTCTCTACATTCCCATCCGGACCCCTTTTCTTCTTGTAGATCCATTTACACCCTACGGGTTTTACCCTTCGGAGGATCTACCCGAGTCCATACGCCATTTTTATACATCGATTGTATTTGGCGTCCATGGCTTCATGCCATAGGTTTGCTTCAGAACTTTCCATGGCCTGCAGTAGGAGACAGACAGTTCGCCGATGTCTAAATCGAGGACTGCAGCTTAATGCATCTCCATAAGACATGTACCTATCAGGTTGTCTCACAACCTCCCACTACGCCGAGGCTCCACCGGTGTTAGTTCTTGTTGTGGTTCATCTGTTGTCGGTTAGAATAGATTGCGGATATGTTGCATGAACATTTTCACCAAATAATTCCTCAAGTACAAGCTTGCTTCTTGGCTTCATATTCTTTATAAAATCCTCTTCCAGAAAACGAGCATTCGTACCGACGAATGTTTTCGATCGATGAGGACTATAAAAGATATAGCCTTTTGTTTCCTTTGGGATATCCTACAAATAGGCCTGATTTACGAGCGACTAGTCACCTTACGGTCTTCTTTACAAAGCACATGTGCGGACAACCCCATATTCTGGTGTGGCCAAGAGATGACTTCTTGCCACTCCATCTTTCATATGGAGTTCAGTGCGCCTTAGATGGAACTTGGTTGGGACGTATCTTCTTTGTTTCCAAGGCATATCCCCAAAAGGAATCTGGAAGAGATGAGTAACTCATCATTGATCTAACCATGTCTAATAGAGTTCGATTCCTTCTCTCGGACACGCCATTCTCACTGTGGAGTACCGGCTGTCAGTTGAGAAAATATACCTTCTTCCTTAAGAAAGTCTTGAACTCTCCGCAAAGAAGTATTCACCACCACGATCAGATCGTAGCAGCTTGATCTGTTTATCTAATTGCTTTTCAACCAAGGCCTTGAATTCTTTGAACTTTTCAAAGGTTTCGGACTTTGACGATTAGATAAATATGACCAAAACGAGAATAGTCATCGATGAAGGTTATGAAATATTCATATCCTCCTCTTGCTTGGATATTGAATGGCCCACATACATCACTATATGTACGAGTTCTAGGCATTTATCGACTCTATTACCCTTTGGTTGAAAAGGGTCTCTTTAGTCATTTTTCCTTCTATGCAGGATTCACATGTAGGTAGTGAGCCTACACTTAAGGTTTGGTAAGGGACCGTCTCTTACCAACCTTTAATCCTGTCAAGGCCAATATGTCCAAGACGTAGATGCCATTTGTAGGTTTGATCAATTGAGTCTAACCTCAATCTCTTACTTTCTCTCATTGAATCATCATTCAATTCAAGATCGCAAATCGTTGGAATATTTGGTTTAACGAGAATGATTGTTTATCATGACCGTAGAAGTAATCATGAAGCCATTCTTTAGAATCGAATAACATCATTATTAAAATCCAAAGAATATCCTTGCTCAATCAAACGAGCCACGTAAATAAGGTTTTTCCAAAAACCGACATAATAAACATTGTTCAAAACAATAAACTGCTTCTCAAAAATTAATTTAATACTTCCAGCGAATGTTCTTTGATCTTCGATGCTCCATTCCCCGGAAGTTGAACTTCACCTTACTAAGCCTTTTGTTTTCCCCGAACCCTATGCAGAGAACAACAAACATGATTAGTGGCTCCAGTCTACAAATCAAGAAAAAGTAGGTGACCCTGAAAACAGGGCTTCAGTAACAAGCAATGTACCTTTAGCTTTGACCTCCTTGAGGTATGTAGGACGATTCTAGTCCGGTGGCGAATTCCGCAATGGTGACATTTGTCGATTACTCTTGTCTACCTTTGCAGCGTTCTTGCCTTTCATGACCGGCTTCTTCTTATTCTGCGGGCTTTCTTACATTTCTTGACACGGTGGAAGGCTTCGCTTGACAAAGGTTAGCCTCTCCGTTCCTCTTTTTGCCTTTAGCGAAGAGAGTTTCCGCGGTTTGAAGCTCCTTCCTTGAGTTCGGGAGTGAATAACTCAACTTATTCATAGAGTAGTTGAGTTTGAAGTTGTCAAACATCTCCGGGAGAGTCTCTGGGATCATATCCACTTGAGTCTCTCCATCTATTTGACTCCCATGAGCTCCATCTCATTCAGGTGACTTATGATCAATAGCATATGGTCCCCGAACAGTGCGGATTTCATCCGGTTCATCAATTACATGCTATGACTTGCAGCGGCTTGACTGGCTTCCGAACATTTTCGGAGATGTTGTAGATCATATCTGCGGTACGCGGCATATTATTCCGTTCTTTGTTTGCAACACATTGCTAATTGATGCTAGATATAGCACCTAGCAATCTCATCGAACGCATCCAAGCGTGGTATCGTCTGCTCTTCTTGAGTCCGAATCATCATTCGGCTCAAGAGGACGAGGGGTAGTGAGCACATGCTTGTGCTTGTCTACAAATCAACACGATATCGAGTTACGTTCCGATCAACGTAATTTTTCACCCACTAGTTTGTTTGTACTAAGAATTTGCAGCGATTGAGGATAAAGACATAATTGTTGAAAAATAAAATAAAGCGGTGTTGGTAATTTGCTTATATTTAAGAAAGTATGATGCATGAATGCAAATACTTAAACATAAATAAAATCCTTAAAAAAATGTTTCATCTATGGTGTTGATCATAAACGGCAACACGTCCCACCTAGAAATTGGCGTCCGTGAAAGCCTCCTATCGCATCGAGACTCCTCTCATTTGGTCCACTTTACAAGATGTCTCTACATCTAGTGCAACCAATCACCATCCTTTTGGTCACCTTAGATCCATTGCCCTAGCTCCTGGGAGATTACAATGATCTTTAGTCTAAGTGTTTAACCGACTAATCGACTCTAGAGGTTGTTATGAACTAACGATCCATCTAGGGATGGTCTCGCCTCACTACTTCCTTTTCGAGTCTTATCTTCTATAAGCAACACGATGACTCCTTAGCGACATGTTTCATGGGTTTCTCCCATTGAAGTGAGGACCACTAAGGTGGTTCTTAACCTTATCCACATGTCACGATCAGGCTAAAGTGGGAGACCTTTGGGAACGTTCAATAAACGACCCTCCCACTTAGCTTTTGAAAAATGGATTTTTGCTTTGAAATTAAGTCCAATTAATAATTCAACAAAATTATAACCCTTATAAATTTGTTGTATTTATAACTCTTTATAAAATTTACCCATTGCATTTATTATTATAACAATTTATAATATTAAACTACAATGATGCATGAACATGCTTGCATGGCAATTTGATATTGGCATCTCTATATCCTATATGGCATGTTATAATAATGATCGAGATTAAACAATAAATCATACATTTACAATTTAACCTCTCTATGGCTCATTTCTAATTACAACCCATAAAAACAAATGAAAATAATTACAATAATTTTCTTCATCTTGTCTTCTTGGCATCTTCTCAATTTTCTCTTCTCTCGATCCTGAAAAGTGAAAATAAAAAATATATTTTTTTTTTTGTTTGA
>JABXEQ010000169.1:0-39803 GCA_012066045.3 Morus alba | reverse complement strand
GACCGCCTCGATACCAATTGTTGCCGCCGAATCTCCACCCGGATGCGAAGCGCAGTGAAAGCGTTGATCGCATAACAAAATTTTCATAAAACTTTTGAGATACTATAGAGATTATATTAATTATGCACCAACAAATAATCATTAATTTTCTTCAAGACCAACCAAAAATACCTTGTAGATCGGATGATATCTTGTTTTTTAGAACACCAAAGTCTTCCACGTCAATTCCTTGATTCCACGTGATTCGTGACGTGTGTGGGCACCACGTGAGACAAAAGCAGTTTCTAAAACACTCGAATTTCCACAAACACCAACGCATGCACGATGTGGAATTTTGGAGAAAAATTTTCACTCTCTTTTTGCTATATGAGAATTCCGCCACACACTTTTCTAGGGCTGAAAAGTTTTTTAAAATTGTCTCACAATTTTTTATTTATCTCATATTTAAAGAGAAGAAGTCAAACTTCAAAATAGGATCAAATCTTATCTCTAATTTTTTGAATTTGAACAAAAAAACCTTCCCCTTATCCCTCAGGGTGGCCACACACTAGGTTTTATCCTCGTGTGTGCCACCAGATAAGATAGGGAAGGAGAAGATATTTTATCCTTTATCCAAGAGTCCAATTTTAATTCGATTCAAATTAAATTTAAGTCAAACTTAAATTAATTTGAATTCTAAATTAAACAACTTATCAAATAAGTTTAAATGGATAAATCTAGATATGTTCAAATTCAAATTTAAATAATCTCATTATTTAAATAATAATTAATTCACAATTAATTATTCTTCGAAGTATTTAATTTTAGAATTCCGTAATTCTAAAATTCCCATTTTGCCCTTTGTGTCCGTAGAATTACAAGGATGACCACCACCAATAATGGACCTATAATTACGAGTCTAATAAAATTAATAATTAATTAAACACTTTAATTAATTATAATTCTATTAATTCCAATAGTTACTCCACTATAAACTTGGAATTGCACTCTTAATTATAGACATTAATTACTTCTAAACCGTGAAGTGTCCATTTGATATAGTCATTGCATATAGATCGATCCTCCATAAATAATTCATAATTAGAGTCGTAGAATCAAGTAAACTCTCTAATTACATCTTTTTCCTTGAGTACCATTGATTCTCTAATGGATAGTGATTCATAAAACACATTCATGAACCGTAGCGCTCTTACTAATCCAAGTACCGAATCAACACTCAAGAGAATTATTTATCTGCTTCTCTCTCAAGAAGGAATGGATTCCATCTCGTATAATAACATTCCTTCACTACCTATTTCATTATGTCTCCAAAATACAAGGAATAGGATTTAGGGTCTCGAACTGCACTTTGAGTAAATCAAAAGACATAAATCCATAAATAGGAGTTTGTTAAGAACTCGTGATTAAGATCATTCTATATATGACCATCGGTAGACTCAATTAGAATTTCTATGCTTAACGGAAATTATTAGAAATTCATATTGTGTCCACTGTCCATGTTCCACATAATCTCATTATGCTAAATACACTCATTCAATATCTCGCCATATTGATGGGTCGGATAACACCGCTCCATTCTAAATGGGAATGACATGTATCAATAATGTTTTAATTAAAGATTCAACTTTAATTAAATTCATTATGAATAGTTACTTTTGATTATTATCCTTAAACATTATCCTCTTGTATATAACACTTATATACCATGTTTAAGGTTACATAAATAATCAAGGAATTTTATTTGATATTCATAAAATATTCATAAATATATGCACATAAAATGATGAATAAACTATTTTATTAAATAAATAATAAATATCCTTTTACATCTCATGCTTTCAGGACACTATTCCCAACATCTTTTACTACCATATCAAAGAAATCTTCTTAAATGAAAGAAAATGAGAAAATTTTAAATTTACTCCCCGACTATGCACCTTGTTCCGTTGTCTCTTTTTTAAAACATTACAAGTTGCACACCGATCTAAAAAAATTGTTAAAAACTCAAAAGCATGTGCTCACGTGTCTAGTTATTGAATAGTTACATTTATCCGGACGTTTTAGATATTTGCTTGTGATTTACCATCCTAGGAGGCCGCCACTATAGCTGTATTTAACTTGTACTTGTTGGAACTTCTTAAAATTTATGGAACATTTTTTTTTTAAATACAAGGAAGAATAATTTCATAATTAAGTAATAATAATTTCAAAAGAATAAATCACTAAATTTCTTAAAGCTTTTCTTAATTTCAACTAAGATAAAACCTTTCTAGAAATATCCTTCAAACTTAGCAAATTTGAACTCTTATTTCAAATACTCTTTAAAAGCCTTTCTAAAACTAGCCAATTGAATCGAACCATCTAATTTGACTTTAAAATGGATTTCGTGAGAAATCTTAAGTTCAAGTGCATCATAAGTCTTTTAAAATCAATCATTTAAATCGTCATCTTTAAAATTCATTTATTTGTTGCATGCACTATTGCAACATTCTAAAACTTAAATACTCAAGACTAGTGTTGTTAGCTACAACCTCGGTTTTCTTAACATACTTATGTACATACACTTTTCAAACATACATGCTTGAAATCTTTGAATCATATATACATATACATGATTTTACTTTAAACTTACTCTGGAAGATTTAAGGGTGAGCTGTATCCATTCCCATCTCCACCATTCGTCCTTGCCGCTATTGCCCTTTAAGAATTCTTGACGGTTTCTTACCTATAGCATGAACATATCCGATTGAGCTTTTGCTCACCAAGTAGGAACTATTTCTTGCAAAATAACCGGCAAGTACACATGATTATGCTTAATTATGATGTCTTATCATAGTCTTATTATCTTATCTTATCTTATCTTTATTATCTTTCTTATCGATGTCCCCGAGTGCTCATACCACTTGTGTGCAATCATCGGGGACGTGAGAGTTCTAAGGTCCCCCATGACACCGATTATAATCGAATCAATGCCTCCCTCTCGGAGGACATTATTATTTTTTTTCTTCTCCCTTGGGAGCCCCGAGTCACCCTCCCTCTCGGGTCGGGTACGACACTCAATTGAGATTATTCTTATAAGTTCCTCTTGACTTATTAAGGTGTATGCAATATGACATGTCATCGTACAATACTTAAAGCATAAACATGCATATATAACATGTGTAACTTTTTCTTTAAAATCTATTCATGTTGTAAAGAGATTCCTACTTACAGTAGAGTTGAAATCCACTTTTCGCCAAACAACCTATTCTCTTACTTGCTTACTTCTAAAAATGAACACCCATTTCATTTGCCATTATATTTTTCGCAGCTTATGAAGGAAATTTAGCCCTTTACTTAAGGCATTTATTCCTTTCCTTTCAAGGATAATTTACTATAAGGATCAATTTATTAAATCCTCAAAATCTCATTTTTTCTTAATTGCTCTTAACATACTTATGTATAGATTGAAAATCATTTACCCAATCTAGTAACTTATTCTCCATAATTTTCCTCATTGGACTTATTATGATATTAAGGCCTAATTCGGCCTAGAAACTTATTTACGACATTCTAATTCTTAGGCCGTTGACCTTTAAACTCAAACGGGGTTGTTGAACTAATACAGGCATCGGACCCACATCTAACTTTAAAATTCTAGGGGCCTAACATATTTAGCTCGCAAGTACCCATCGGGATGTTTTGCTCAAAAACTATTAAGCTTTTAAAAGAAAATATCATTCGATTTTTATTTTTTTTTATAAAACTGATTAATCACTTATTTAGTTACGAGCACTAAAATCTCATTATAAAATCTCTTTTCGACTACCGACTTTTGAAACTATCCCACAAGTCATTTTACGGTTAATTTGTAAACCTCCGTGAAACTATGTTGTAGAAACTCTTTTTTCAAAATCTTTCTTCACGGCTATTCCTCGTTCAAACAAGGTCTAAAACCATAGTATTTTACTGAAAGTATATCTCGGGTTCTTTGATAACCTTTTGTTAAAACCAACATTGTGTTAGTTTTGTTTAGTTAAACTATGCATGTTTAAAATCTGCGTTTTACTACATCTTAAGGCTGGCTTTTGAAAATCATTATTCATGACAAATTTTCCTCTCTCATCGAGATCTAAAATTGTTGCTTTTAGAAAAAACTGAAATTCAACATCTAGAGGCCTCGTTTGGCTGAAAAAGTGGCTGCTAGTTTTTTTTTTTGAAACTGCTCTGGACAGCTTGTACCGTTTTTGAAAAAATGGCTTCAAACTTGCATTTCGAGTCAAAACCGAGTTTTTCACAAAGGACAAAAAAACGTTGAAAACATCAAGAACCATAAGTTCAATTTAAAATACTGAAAAATCTCATTTTAGGGTCGTAATTTTCGCGTTCAAAGTAACCAAAAAATTTTTTTCTCCAACCCAAAATAAGCAACTTAAACCAAACATAAGCATACCATATAATACTAATCTAACTAACCTCAAAACACACAAAACTAACTTAAAACTCACACACCTTATTAAAAACCATAGCCTCAAAGGACCACAATTTACATCCATAATTTCAAGCTTAAAGTTGGCTAGAAAAAATAATGGAGAAGAGTTCAAGAAATTACCCTTGAAGAGCACTCTCTCTCGAAAACCTTTGAAATCCTCATTTTCTCCTCCAACTTAAGCAAAGATTTATGGTGAGATATATGAAAACTTTTGAGTGTATGTGGACTAGAGGAAGGTTCGGTTTGATGAGGGAGAGTGGAGAAAATTTTGGAGGCTTGGAATTGTAGTGACTCCGGTTTTGGTGTGGAGAAGAAAAGAATAGAGTAAAAGTGAGGCCTAGCTTATGATGGCTCTATTTATAGACAAGTTGGTAATCATTTTTAACACCAAATCAACTCCATTAATCAACTAAATTTTTGGATTAAAATCCCTTAAGCATGGCCGGTCTAAGTGGGAGAAAAGAAAGGGTAAGTATGCCATGATTTCTCTTCAACCACTACCATCACATCACTTCTCATCATGACATCTTCTAGCACACTCAAGTAACCAAAACTTTTGCTAAAACCTCCTAACATGGCCAGACAAGATGAGAGGAAAAAGTGAAAAAGATTGCAATAATTTCTCTTCACCTTCCACCATCAAATCACATCTTATCCAACCAAACTCTAACCTACTCACGGTACTTTTGTCTAATCAGATAAAAATTATGCTGACTGTAAGTAAGTACTTAGCGGACATAAAATTTTAGTTTTTTTGACAGTTTCTTTTCTACTACTTATTTGCAGTTCAATATCAATCCCTGACTACTTTGATATCACGTTAAATTCTTACTCGCGTGATATTTTGAACTATTTCAAGTCTTGAAATTTATTCTAGACTAAACAAATTCTAAACTTAAACTTTTGCATTATATCCCGGGAATGACATTGTTTCTGACGGTGTCAACTCCCGAGCTCACATCGTACCCTTCTACTATAGGTATTTATCTTGTGACTTCAACCTATCTGTCAGTAAATTAAGGATTTTATCTTCTTTTAAAATGTCAAAGCATTTTTTTATATGCTGCTAACATCATGCTGTGCTTAGAGATTCTTGAAATTAAGATTCTCAAACTACATATGTACTGAAAATTCTTTCGCCTTAAACTATGACAAGAATTTATCAATCGAATTTACTTGATTATAAAACATGAACTTAGCATGAAATCTGCTACTGAATTTAGGAATACAGATGTTAATTCCATAAATCTTTCAGTCAGAAAATATAACATAGTATTTTCTAGGAAAATCCTTAGCTTAAATACATAAATTGTATTACTTAAAGTCTGAGATTTTCTCAATCATTACATTTGAAAAGAACAAAGACAAACTTGATAAAAAAAAGAGCATAAAAGGTCAGTAAAATACTTCAACGCCCTTATTGAACAAAAAAAAAAAAAAAAAATATTGAAATAGAGCTTAATACACAAATGCACCATGTAGGAAAAAAAAGAAAAATACAAAGAAATTAGTTTTGATATAATACATATAGTTGAATTTTGATTTAATGGTTGAGGAAAGCCAAATGTTGCTTTGTTAATATAACCTCAATTGTAGACGATCTTTTCGATAACCTATTGATACTGCCCCATCGCATACCAACAAAACCCATTGTCTGCATCTTGAGTTTAAGCACACTCAATAAAGTTTGTGTTTCGTGAGAATTGTTCCAAAGATAGAATTCATCTTTAACTCTTATAGGGGTTATTACTACTATTAGTCCTTCAATTATGAGTTTGCCATGAATTAATTTTGAATCTTGAGATATCGAATGCGCTACAGCTTACTGATGAAATGAAGGAAATGGGTTTGAAAGTACTATTTGGGCAAAAGAAAAAAAAAAAAAAAGAAAGAGAAAAGAGAGGTGATTTGGCATTATTCTTCAATATTAGTTATGAGTTTGTTTTCTTTTCCTTCTATTTTGTTAAATGATTTTCTTTTAGTTACTAACTTTTGAATTTTTTATATGAAACTTTGAATTTTTAAATTGAAAAAATGAAAAAAGAAAATTAATTAATTTTTTTTTTTAGAATTAAACCTTAAAATTCAATGTGAAATCAAGATTGTTCCTTTTGTTTAATATCGCCCCTTCTATGAAAGTTGTTTGAGTTAAACTATTTTAATAAAAGGACACCTATGATCAAGGCTATTTATTTGTGGAGATCCCCATTAAATGGGGCGGAGAAAATCAACAGTAAACGGATTCAAATTGTAAACGAGTTATAATCTATTTGCCACGGGTTGCGGAGTAGAGGCGGATTTAGAGGTCCCCAACCCTATTCTCCGTTTACCCACTCCGTTTAATTATATAATATTTTTAAATTAGATTTACTATGTGTATTATGCCAACATATAGTTTTAAATATGATCTATTACATAATACATATGAAAATTTAAAGGTACATTTCTTTTATTTTTAATTTAATGTTTCATGTTTTGAATTGTTGTATTATTTATTTATTTATTTATTTCACCAGCAACACCCATTGTCTGTCTTGAGTTTGAGCACACTCAGCAAAGTTTGTGTTCCTATGAGAATTGTTCCAGCATACAATTCATAGTCTTTAATTCTTAGAGGGGTTATTACTACTATTTGTCCTTCAATTATGAGTTGTCCACGAATTAATTTCAAATCTTTAGATATCGAATGCGCTACAACTTACTGATGAAATAAAGGAAACATGTTGGAAAGTAGTATTTGGAGAAAAAGAAAGAAAGAAAGAAAGAAAAAAGAGTGGTGTTTTAGGTATTTTTCTTGAATATTAGTTATGAGTTAGTTTTCTTTTCTTTCTGTTTTTTTTTAAATAATTTTCTTTTAGTTTTAATTTTTTATATGAAATTTTTAATTTTTAAATTGAATAAATGAAGAAAGAAAATTAAATTTTCTTTTAGAATTAAACCTGAATTTCAATTTAAAATCAAGATTGTCTCTTTTATTTAATATCGCCTTTCTATTAAAATTGTTTGGGTTAATTTATTCCACTAAAAGGACAACTATGATCAAGGTTATTTGTTCGTGGAGATCCGTATTAAATGGGGCGGAGAAATTCAGCAATAAACCGATTCAGATTGTAAACGTTAAAATCTATCTACCATCGGTTGCTTAGCGAAGACGGATTTAGAAGTCCAAACCCTATTTCCCGCTTATCTATCCCGCTTAATTATATCATATTTTTAAATTAGATATATTATCTATAATATGCTAATATATAGTTTTAAATATCATATACTACACAATACATATAGAAATTTAAAACTACATTAATTTTATTATTAACTTAATGTTTAATGTCCTGATTGTATTGTTTATTTGTTAATTGTATTATTTATTTGTTAATTTTAAAATGAAAATAACTAATCATGTAAATGGGTATCTATGAATACTCCAAACCAAAGGAAAGTGAAATTTGTCTAATAATCTTTCAATTTATGTGGTTTATGGAGTGGTACGATGAATGTTATTTTTTGGCAAAATTGTTTGGCAAGAAGACCACTTTGTCCCAAATCATTGTAGAATTGGGAATTGTTATAAAATGGTTGTTTTGAAATTTTCCTAATTAATTGCGAGTTTTGTGTCATTCACAAAATGACTTGCGTATTGAATGAACAACAATACAAATTTTTAACATAAACAGGGCCAAAAACAAAAAAGATCGGTTTTATTTCTACAATTAAATGAATTCCGAAGCAGGGCACTCATGCATATTTGTGAAGGTTATATTGTCATTACCTTCGATGATCATACTTGGTCTCATGTTCCTAAAGAGATCAGGTACAAAGAAGGATTAAATTAGCAATTATGTAGCTCCCATTTTTGTTCCAACTAAGAGTGGCTCATGTTGTCGAGCATAAATCTTGTGGGCCATATGTCTGAACTATTTGAGTTATGTTTGACAAGTACTATTTGTATGTATGTTGTGTTTCTGAAAGTTATAAGATTCTTAAAACTCTATGGTTGCTTCAGTTTTTGTGCATCATTGTCTTACTTCCTATTGCAATGGTGTCATGTTTGCAATTTCAGAAAACTAGGTGAGAGAAGCTCAAGAAGCAGTTTGGCAAGGTATGCTCACAATGTACATTTTACCAGTTTTTTGCTTCTTTTTTTTTTTCCATTTTGCAGCTTCTGGTCACAGTCCTTGCTTTATTTATAGGTTAAATGGTGGAAGTTTTAGTTGAGTTTGATTATTGTTTTGATAGTGGATCATTTTCTTACAAAAGTTAAACAATGGAGTTGATTTTTTTTTGTTGAAGTATTATGTCAAGATGGAAGGATTTACTTCACCATTGCACTTAGACGTTTTGGAGATGACTTCTCTGGTTTCTTTACTTGTTTTGAATGTTAAGGTTTTGGACACTGTATGAATTATGTTGTTGACGTAATTTTATTGACAGCTTGGTAGATACTGATAACAATTGATATGTTGAATGTTTTATGTTTTAATTTGAATGTTCCTATTTAGATATATCACATATCTCGGAATTACTATTTATTTGAATGAATTCAAAAGGATGTCAATAATAATTTTAAAAACTTACAACAAAGATGAACATAACAAGAAATTTTTTTTTTTAATCTGTTTTACGTAGCTATGCTAAAGAGCTATAAGAGGATGAAAATAACTTTTCTAACACGCTATAATGTTAGCGTTTATGCCCTTAGGAATAAATGTAACAATATTCTTGAGACATTTTGACTATTAATAAAGATTTGTTTATATATCTATGTATTGTCCTCTTTATGTTCATAATAGTTGAATGTATGATAAGCAAACTGAAAGTCTGAGACTGTCATTCTAAATCTTTAGATCATGCATGTAATGTGAAGAACATGCGGAAGACAAGAATCTAAAGATGATAGTCTAAATCTTGTGATCCACAATCGAGGGAATAAAGTTGGGCGCTTTATTCATGTTAAGATTGTTATGTTGTCTACTTCCTAACGGAGACAGCTTGTCTTGGTCGTCGGAGGTGGGACTCCATGGGTAGAGACATTGATATAGTTTCTAATGGTGAAATCTATATTGGATTGGACCAAAGATGAATTGTTTTAATTAATAATTCTGTTTGAATAAAACAATTCACTTTTGACGAATTATATGTTGTCATCTTAATCCTGAGATGAATGATGAACCCGTATACTTGACTTGTATCCTTTGATGTACTAAAGGGAGACATCCTGACATTATGTAAAGGTACGCTTGCCGGTGCATTGGGGGTATGACTCGTGTATGCGTAGATTCGTTATTCATAGATAGTGGAATCCATAGCTCCTATAAAGAGTCAATGATATCCTCTTATGCATTATCGATGGATTGGAAAATATGAGCGCTCGGCTATTAGACTACTCTGTGTTATCTAATGGTTTACTGTTTGTAATAGTATGAATAGTGTTTTTCCAATGGTTTGATAATGGAACATAAGATAAATGTAATCGGGAAGGTAAAATGGAACTTGACCTCAAGTCGATTATGGATATCCTATGGGGATGATATACTAATATATTGAGTCATGGACTAGAGCTAATTAGAGCTTTGTAAATTTGCTATATAAATCGAGAGTGCAGCTCTAGGCTTTTAGTGGAATAGCGCTAGAGTTTTATAATCATGAGACGGACTTGTTGGTTTACAAGTAGCGTTGTGATTATAGGAGCTTGATTTATATATGTCCATCGGGTCCCTTTGCTAGCTCACATAATTTCCAGAACGATACGGTGTATTTCCTACATATTGGTAACTTGTGTTATTTCCGTAAAAGAGGTTCAAAGTTAATTCATGATTAATTTATCGGGTGAATTAATTGATAAATTAATTCTAGATAAATTGGTTGAATTATTGTTTTTAAGAGTTGTTTAATATGGGAAGACTATTATATGACCGCTTTGATCGGGCAATTTCTCTATTGGGTTGCTTGAATCAAAACGAGGCTCTATGCAAGTTTCCCATGTTGAAAAACTAGAAAAACAACTTTCGCCGATGATGCAAAGGTTGACCGGTGGGTAGACCCGGTCATAGGTCGACCGGTCCGGTTGACCGTGGGTAGACCGGTTTGTGAAGGACAGGTCGACCGGTGAGTTATAACGTCTCTGTCTCCGGTCGACCGGTTAACGCCGTAACGCAGCGTCTTGATGTGGCAAAATCGACTCTGGATGCGATTAAATCTTTGGGAAACCTAATTGTTACGGAAGTATGACTTCCTAAACAGTATAAATAGCCTATTAAGTCACATTACTCATTAGATCACTTGAGGACTTTTTGGAGGCTATTGATAAAAGATTCCAAGAGGAAAAATTGTTTAATTATCAAGAACAATTTTTCTTTGGCTCTCTTGTGATTGGAAGGAGATCAAGAATACCAAGAGGAGATTAAACGAAGTGTGCCCACCCGCACACCGATCGTGGAAACGAGAATAGCAAAGAAGACCAGTTGGTTGAGGCTCTTCTGGTTGCTGTTTGGAACGCTTTGATCTGTCAGACGTGCAGTTTCCTGAAATCTCAAAAGGTATGATTTAGATCTTTAGTATTTATGTTATATAGCATCATGAACATGTTCTTGTTTGGCTTTGACGTTGATTTAAATTAATTAAAATTACTCTGCGCTTTTCGATGCCATTATTTTCCAACAATTGGTATCGTAACCCGGTTATTTTTTCATGATTATGCTATGTACATAGATTTGTGATCTAAAAATATCTCTTTTATGCTTGAATTGATATTTTAGAGAGATGGCACTCTAGGGTTTCTATATTATGTTGTTGTCATGAATATATGGTGAATGAATGATTAAATAATTATTATTGGTTGTCATTTATAGATTATCAATGATTATTTATTATTTAATTTTTTACCGGTTATGGTTCCTTAGAGTTTAGAATGGTTGTATAAGAATTTGTTCTTTGCAATGTAATTAGATATGCGGCCTATCATCGCCGTTAGGGTTTATTTTATTTTCTCTAGTAGAAATTTTGTAAACCGAAAAAGCGGTATAGGAATTTTATGTAAAATT
This sequence comes from Morus alba, assembly GCA_012066045.3. Taxonomy (NCBI): domain Eukaryota; kingdom Viridiplantae; phylum Streptophyta; class Magnoliopsida; order Rosales; family Moraceae; genus Morus; species Morus alba. Next base: position 28,292 of record JABXEQ010000169.1, on the reverse strand, counting down.
CTTGGAGGAGATTGAAGATGGATTTTCAAGATGAAGGATATGAAGTATCTAATTTTTCCTTGGTTTATAAAATTGTTTTGTGTTTTCGAATAAATTGAAAAATCGCTTTGATTTCTGAAAATCTGGGTTCTTGTCAAGACGGGCACCGCCGACCGCACCGGTCGACTGTTAGTGTAAGGCGGTCGACCGGTAGAGTATAACTACTGCCTCCGGTCGACCGGACCTAACGGGACAAGATACGATTTTGCAGTTTTTTTGAGATTTTTTTCAAGAAAACATGGAAAATAATTTTATGATAACCGGAATTAGATTGTGATGAAGAATTCAAGGACAACTGAAGATTCAAGATGAAGAATCGATATATGTTTCGATTATTCTTTGTAATCTTTAATTTCTTTCTTTTCTCTAGGATGGAACCATAATATTACGGTTATTATTGTTATTATGCTTGTTGCCTAGCTTAATTGCTTTGTATGATTGCATATAATATGATTTGCTATATATGTGATAACATGTCATATAGAATAAGGAGTGCCGCTCATTAAAATTGTTCATGCATATTTCTTAACATAAAACCTCATTTTCCAAAAGATTGAGTGGGTGAGGGTTTTTGAAGAAAAAACCCATGGCCTCCATTGTTGGTCCGCAGGTAACACATGGTGATACCGACCCCTAGGAAGGGATTCATTATGTACCGGTGTGGATCTCCGAGAGGATAATTTATTTGAGCATATTTTTATGGTTGTACACCCCTAGGTGACAATTGTAATATATGGATCAAATAGTTGAAACGATGGTTATACACTCAAGATTAATTTAATTATTAATCTCCCCTAGGAGCTCTGCTAATTAAATTAATGGCCAAAGAAAACGGTTATCAATATATGCTGGACAGAGATTGATCCGGATGGTATATATTGATCGGAGGGGATCCGTGTTCCCAATTAAATTTTGCATGTTCTCCCCTAGGAGACTTACAAAATTTTGAGTTGGGAATTATCGTTGTAAGGTTGTGATTTTTTCAAGGTTTTGACACACAAACATATTTGTTGCATTATAACATGTATATATGTTTGATTACTAAATGTTTATGCAAGTTTGCTTATACTAGATATATGAATGTTTATTGTAGATCAAAATGTCTTCTAGCGCATTATCATCGATACTTAATAAACACAACTTAACTGGCGAGAATTTTACCGATTGGAAAAGGAACCTAAAGATCGTCCTAACCTTTGAGAAACTAAATTTCGTCTTGAACACACCTTGTCCTCCGGAGCCACCGTTGATGCTCCTATTGAGGTTTTCGTAGCGTATCAACGCCGGAAGGACTCTGACGATATGGCTCATTGTTATATGATGGCGAGCATGTCCACCGTGCTACAAGCACAACATGAAGATTACATAACAAACTCGTCCGATTATGGATAATCTTGAGGACATGTTTGGTGGCCAAGCCATCGAAAACGCCGAGAAGCCCTTAGCAACCTTATTAACTGCAGACAGAAGGCTGGGTCTTCCATAAAGGAACATATGCTGAAGGTGATGGGCTATTTGGCTGAAGTTCAGACCAATGGGGCGACATCGATGCTGAGTCTCAATTGACCATGATCTTTGAGACTTTGTCGAAGGAATATATTCCGTTTAGGGCAACGTTCAATTTGAGCGCTAGACAGAATATAACCCTGACAGAGTTGATGCAAGAACTCTAAAAGTTCAAGCGGATGATCAAGGGGTCAACTATTGTGGAAGCCAACTTTGCTGAGGCGTCTTCTTCCAAACCCCCTTCAGGGAATGGAAAGAATAAGCAAGTAGCTAAGAAGGAGAGTTCTTCAGTTCCGCCAAACAAGGGCAAGAACAAGAAGAAGAGGAACCCGAACAAGCTTAAATGCTTTCATTGTGGGAAGGTGGGGCACATGAAGAAGAATTGCAAAGACTACCTAGCCGCTAAAGGCAAAGGAGGTGAGTGTGATCCTTTGATTGTGGAAGCATGTCTAGTTGAGGAATCCAAAGACAACCGGGTCATAGATTCTGGAGCAACTAATCATGTATGTGTTTCTCTCGGGGGGTTCAAGCAAACGAGAAGTCTTCTAAATGAAAGCTTCACGTTGAGGATGGGCGATGGAACACTAGCGTTGGGCAAGCAAAGGGAGACGTCCATCTTTATTTTGATAGTTATAGGAGTTTATTTTTGCGAGACTGTTTTTATGTTCCTCAATTTAAGAGGAATCTTATTTCTGTTGCCTGTTTATTTAAGGATTCTTATTCAGTTTCTTTTAATAATAAAGTTGTGATTCGTAAAAACAAGTCTTTTATCTGTAATGGATGGATGCAAAATAATCTATATTTTATCAAACTTAAGATGGACTCACTGCTAAACACTGAAGTTGTTAATAACTCTAAAAGGCTTAAAACTTCTCACTCTAATGAGACATATCTTTGGCATTTGCGACTTGGTCACATTAGCCTTAACAGGATACAGAGGTTGGTAAAGGATGGACCTTTAAGTTCTTTAAAGGTTGAGTCCTTACCCCAATGTGAATCTTGTTTGGAGGGCAAAATGACCAAAAGACCATTTGGGTCTAAAGGTAATAGGGCTGAAGGTGTTCTTGAACTTGTGCATAGTGATGTTTGTGGTCCCATGAACATCAAGGCAAGAGGAGGGTATGAGTATTACGTCACTTTTATTGATGATTACTCAAGATATGGTTATGTGTACTGTTGGTGGCCGAATCGAATTCGGATGCGGAAACGCAGCGGAAAGGCGGATCGTGTATAACAAAAATTTTCATAAAACTTTTGAGATACACTATAGATTATATTAATTTATGCACCAATAAATTAATCTCATTAATTTATAAGATTCAAGGATCAACCGAAAAATACCTTGTAGCCGACTCGGATGATATCTTGATTTTCTTTGACCACGAACAGTCCTAGCTCCAAGCTTTTGTGTTTAGAACACCAAAGTCTTCCACGTCAATTCCTTGATTCCACGTGAGACGTGTGTGTGGGCACACGTGAGACAAAACGGTTTTCTAAAACACTCGAATTTCCACAAACACCAACGCATGCACGATGTGGAATTTTTGAGAGAAAAATTTTCACTCTCTTTTTTTTTGCTATATGAGAATTCCGGCCACACTAGGAAACTAGGGCTGAAAAGTGTTTCAAAAATTGTCTCACAATTTTTCATTTATCTCATATTTAAAGAGAAGAAGTCAAACTTCAAAATAGGATCAAATCCTTATCTCCAATTTTGAATTTGGAACAAAAATCCCTTCCCTTATCTCTCTTTGATGGCCGCCACCTTAGGGTTTTATCCCTTTGTGTGTGGCACCTAAATAAGATAAGGAAGGAAGATATTTTATCCATTATCCAGTAGTTCAATTTTAATTCAGATTCAAATTGAATTTAAGTCAAACTTAAATTAATTTGAATTCTAAATTAAACAACTTATCAAATAAGTTTAAATGGATAAATCTAGATATGTTCAAATTCAAATTTAAATAATCTCATTATTTAAATAATAATTAATTCTCAATTAATTATTCTTGAGTATTTAATTTTAGAATTCCGTAATTCTAAAATTCCCATTTTGCCCTTTGTGTCCGGTAGAATTACAAGGACGACGCGGGACTAATGGACCTATAATTCTGAGCTCCAATAAAATTAATAATTTATTAAACACTTTAATTAATTAATTAATTCTATTAATTCCAATAGTTACTCCACTATAAACTTGGAATTGCACTCTCGGAATTATAGACATTAATTACTTCTAAACCTGTGAAGTGTCCATTTGATATAGTCATTGCATATAGATCGATCCTCCATAAATAATTCATAATTAGAGTCGTAGAATCCGTTAACCTCTCTAATTACATCTTTATCCTTGAGTACCATTGATTCTCTAATGGATAGTGATTCATAAAACACATTCATGAACCGTAGCGCTCTTACTAATCCAAGTACCGAATCGGCCTCAAGAGAATTATTTATCTCGCTTTTTCTCAAGAAGGAATGGATTCCATCTCGTATAATAACATTCCCAGCTACTTATTTCATTATGTCTCCAAAATACAAGGAATAGGATTCAGGGTCTCGAATCTGTGCCGAGTAAATCAAAAGACATAAATCCATAAATAGGAGTTTGTTAAGAACTCGGGATTAAGATCATTCTATATATGACCATCGGTAGACTCAATTAGAATTTCTATGCTTAACGGAAATTATTAGAAATTCATATTGTGTCTCAAGGCCATGTTCCACATAATCTCATTATGCGAAATACACTCATTCAATATCTCGCCATATTAATAAAGGTGGATAACACCGCTCCATTCTAAATGGGAATGACATGTATTAATAATGTTTTAATTAAAGATTCCGAACTTTAATTAAATTCATTATGAATGATTACTTTTGATTATTATCCTTAAACATTATCCTCTTGTATATAACACTTATATACCATACATAAATAATCAAGGAATTTTATTTGATATTCATAAAATATTCATAAAAATATGCACATAAAATGATGAATAAACTATTTTATTAAATAAATAATAAATATCCTTTTACATCTCATGCTTTCGTGGACACTATTCCCAACAATCTCCCACTTGTCCTAAAGCAGGTGTCATGTCTCTAATCCCAAATCCATCTAAGTGCCGATCAAAAACATTCAATGGCAATGTCTTGGTGAACGGGTCGACAAGGTTGTCCTCCTCGACGCGATCTTGAGTAACCGCTTACATCGCCTCTATCCACAATGTCTCCGATCGGGTGATATTTCCTTTCTATATGTTTCGCACTCTTATGGCTTCTAGGTTCTTTTGAATTAGCCACCGCCCCATTGTTGTCACAAGAGAGCTTAATTGGCTTATCCATATCCGGAACAACTTCCGGATCGATTAAGAACTTCCTAAGCCAAGTAGCTTCTTTTTGGCTTCACAAGTCCGCAACATATTCAAATTCCATGGTAGAGTCGACATCACACTTTTGCTTTATACTTCTCATACCACGGCTCCTCCATTAAGAGTGAACACAGATCCAGATGTCGGACTGTCGATTATCTCTATCTCGATTGGAAATCGAATCTGTATCCGGTGAGAGATGATCTTCTTCCGGAATATACTAACATATAGTTTCTCGCTCTCCTAAGATACTTGAGAATACACTTCACTTCAACCCAATGATCTAATCTCGGGTTGACCGGTAGCGATCGACTACTCCCACTGCATAGCGTATATCCGGTCTTGTACACAACATGGCATACATAAGGCTTCCCACGGCTGAAGCGTAGGGATACCTTCTCATATTTTCTTCCTTTCATGGGGTCTTTGGACATTGCTCCTTAGAAAGATGAATACCATGCCTAGAAGGCAAATTCCCTTTCTTGGAGTTTTGCATCGAATACCTAGACAACACTTTGTCTATATAAGATGCTTGTGATAATGCCAAAAGCTTTTTCTTGTGATCTCGAATAATCTTGATCCCAAGAACATAGCTTGCCTCTCCTAAATCTTTCATTTGGAATTGGTCATAACCACTCCTTTACATCCGTCATCATTCCCACATCATTCCCTATGAGTAGGATGTCATCGACGTAAAGAATTAAGAAGACCACTTTCTCTTCTTTCTTATACTTGTAGACGCATGGTTCATCAATGTTTTGATCAAATCCATAAGACTTTACACCTCATTAAACCCGATGTTCCATGATCTAGAAGCTCGCTTGGTCCATAAATGGACCTTTGCGGTTCTGAGACTTTCTGGCTGTTGGCCTTCCATTATGTAACCCTCTGGCTGATCCATATAGATGGTTTCATCAAGATAGCCATTCGAAAAAGGCATCTTGGCGTCCATCTGCCATATCTCATAGTCAAAATATCTTGCAATGGCGGGGGTATCCGGATGGACTTAAGCATAGCTCTTGGCGAGAAAGTTTCCTCATAGTCAACTCCCTCCTTTTGGGTATAACCCTTAGCCACTAGCCTTGCTTTAAAAGTCTCTACTTTTCCATCCGCTCCTCTCTTTCTCTTGAAGATCCACTTGCATCCAATGGGTTTTTACCCTTGGTAGATCTACAAGTTGCGGGGCCGAGTTAAAGTGCATAGACTCCATCTCGAGGTTTCATAGTCTGCTTGCCATTCTTCCTTATAAGAATCATCCGCCGCATCCTTAAAGGTCGATGGATCCTCCTTACCGTCATCGGTGGTGACGATTTGGGCTTCCACAAATAGCGATCGGGATAATTGCTTACCCTCCCACTCTGACAGTCTTGCGTGGAGTCCTGATTAGGAACCGTGGTCTTTTACGTGAGTGGTCCGACAACTCTTGTCGATTGTGGTCCCATCTCATCGAAAAGTAACTCTTCTAACACTATCTTACTTCGGGCTTAAAATCTATCATATAGTCATGCTCCGAAATGTGGCATTTGTCGATAAAAACACCTTTTGATCTTCGGGACTATAAAAGAAACCTCCCTTTGTCCCATCGGGATATCCTACAAACATACATACTTGACTTGGGTTCCAACTTTCCCTTTTTCGTGTCTTGGACACCCCATATCGCACGTGTCTCAAACTAGGTTTTCGATCACTTTTGTGGCGTCCCCGCCCTCGCGCGCGGCAGCGCGCTTCCTTATACTACTCTACTAATGGGCTAAGCTATAGTCTAATCCATTATTCGTTGTTAGACTATTGTCTCTTTAATTTACGTTCATGTGCGGGTAAATTTTTTTTTTTTTACTTTAACCATCGGGTTCTTAACATGTTATGTTGTTACACTAATAACATATCTTGCTATTACTTTAAAGATTCGGATATCCAACTAGTTTCCTAAAACTTGTCATAATTTATTACATCCGTTGTTCTTTACTAAGACAATGGTTGTAATATCTTCTTCTTAGAACCGAACATACATACTAGTATTCTATATTACATTACTTTGCAAATGAATTTAATTTCTAAGCGGCGTAGTAGAGACCACTCCCGTGCACCCATGACATTTCCGCCACCATTGCCTCCGCATGTCCATCAAGCAAACCACTATATGACTGGTTGCTTACCTTTGTTACCGCACACGAGTAAACGATGAGCTAACGCTCGCAAGTATAAACATGCATACATCATAAACTAATAGAAATTACATTAAGAGTTATGATGCCAATATGCTCGTGTGAAACATGCTTTAAACTACTTTCTATCTTTTCTGTTTTACTTACGTGGGCTGGGCCCCCGCCATCTTGTCTGGTCTAGTCGGAATCTCTACTCTTTGAGATTTTTCCTCCCTTGCGGAGGTTGGCGACCCGTCGGTCTTTACTTTCTTGGTCATTTCTTCTTTGGAGGTCTAGTCGGAATCTCTACTCGTGGAGATTTCCCTCCCTTTAGGCCGGCGACCCGTCCGATCTTTTACTTACTAGTCATTTCTTCTTTATGCTGGTCTAGTCTCTCTACTCTTGAGATTTTCCTCCCTTCTTGGGAGGCCGACGACCGTCGATGATAATCGTGCATAAGGGTAACCATATGTTGCCCATTTTCAATCTAGAGCACTAAGCCCTCCAAACACGTATAATCACATGTAATCACATAGACTTAAGAACATAAGTAAATTCATAGTTCTAAGTCTAACTATAGCTTACTCGAGTCCGGACAAACATATATGTCTATACTTACGGTAATCCGCTAGGATACCCGCTTGTTTGAAGTTCTTTCTTGTTGCTTGGCTCTCGTGCCAAAACTGTTTCATGGAAATAGGTATCAATTCCCTATTCAATCACAATTCCTCATACTTAGATTCTTAAATCTAATTTCAAACTCATTTATGGACTTTTTCCCCTTAAGGCGAATTCTAGCTCAAGAGGCAATTTACACATATTCGTGTATCTCGGTTTTACGAATCTTAATCTATTCGTTTCCGAGGTTTTAAAACTGTTATCCATTCACTAGAATCGGATGCCTAACTCATTGCTTGCTAACTAGATTTTAGGAAATTTCGTGAGAGTTTCGCCTTAATTTTCCTCGTTTCCGAGTTTTCAATAACTTCGTTTTACTTCTAATTTCGGTTTTGTAGTCCGATTCACATTCCTGAACACAAATTGCTACATAAATTGAACAACAACACATTTTCTCCATTTCTAGTGTATTTTCGGATTTTTAGTGTTAATCCAAAAAAAAATTGTTCAATCCTTTCAATACTTGCACATTAAACTCCTATCGTAGTCCCCGACAAAACCTCGGTTTCATTTTTTTTTTCGTTTTACGATTTTCCCGAGATGAGTTACTATTCATCCACACGAAAAAGCATGCGTTTTCTCATGAAAAATCCGAATCTTACCTTGAAAAGTTGAGATTCTCCGCTAGAACGTCTCGAGGTTATGTTTCTACCGGACTGAATCGGAAGAAATTTCGCGAAAACGGGTGATTCCTTGATTTTCCCTTGATTTTCTCTTTTTTCCTCTCTTTTCTCTAGTCTCTCGGCCACAATTTGAAGAAGAAGCAAATATAGCTTCTAATGTAATCCGTAGGCCCTTTTTAATACAATTGGAATATTATATTAATATTTCCAAAAATATCTCCTTTTTACTTTCTAATAAAAAAAATAATTACTTTAATTTCCATAATTAAATTTTACTAATTCTAATTAAGTTTCACACTTAAATTAAGTGGTTCCCTGTTCCCCACATTTTTCTTATCGAGACCAAACTTTCCGTTTTCAAAACGAGTCTCTTTTCCGCACCGATAATTTCACACCCGTCTGGGTTCTATCTTTTTTTCCGGATCACGTCGAGCAACCTGGGTCAAATTTCTCATATTCAACCCACTTCTCTTGGGTATCTCAATAGTCAATTTCTTTTTCTGAATTTCTCATTTTAAACAATCCAGAATTGCCCAAACGCGTACCCTCGCGGTACTCGTTTTTTTTTTAGTTTCCCGCTTTAACTGACTCGAGAAAATTCTGTTTCAGGAACTTTTACCATTTTCCTTACTTCTAATATTTCTACTCTTTTTCTAACTGGTCATTTGGTCATTTACCAAATCTTTCAGTTTTTCATAACTAAAATATACCTGTTAAAATTTCTAACTTTTAACCGATATTTTACTATTCACAACTGATATTTACGAATTTTCTCTGTAACAATATTCGTATTATAACTTTACACTTTTCGGGTGATTTTACCCGTATATAAAGTTTCTACATAACACTTTCCTGATTACATCAATATTTCTACTACTTTTTTCATTCCGGAAATAATTACGGTCAAATACCGGACCGTCCGATTTTGACTTAATATTTTCCCGGTCATTACATTCACCCCTCCTTAAGAAATTTTCGTCCCAAAATTAGAACAACCGGGGGTACTCATCGATCTCTTCTTCTACTTCCCAAGTGGCTTTTTGCAACGTTGTGATTTTTCCAACGCATTTTAACCATTGGGATACTACGACTTCGAGTTTCCTTTCTTCTCTCGGCTAGAATTTGACCGGTTGTTCCTCATAGGACAAATCTTCGTGAATCTGAATAGGCTCATGTTTGAACACGTGCGATGGATCCGAGATATACTTCCGAGCATTGCTACATGAAACACACACTGCGTAATTTGAAGCCAACTCCGGCGGTAGAGCTAGTCGATAAGCTACCTTTCCTATTCTTTCAATGATCTCAAAAGGCCCTATGTAACGTGGACTCGACTTTTACCTTTCTTCCCAAAACGCATCACACCCTTCATTGGTGCGACTTTTAGGAATCTGAGTCCCCTACGTAAAATTCCAAGGGTCTCCGTCGTTTATCTGCATAACTCTTTTGCCGGCTCTGAGCCGTCTCTAATCTTCTCACGGATCTTTTGCACTGCCTCTATGGCCTCTTGAATGAATTCGTCTTGTGAAGTCGCTTTTCCCAGTGTCATACCAATGAACCGGGGATCTACACTTCCTTCCGTAAAGTGCTTCATACGGGGCCATGCCGATGGAAGCTTGGTAACTATTATTATACGAGAATTCGATCAATGGCAACTTCATACTCCATGCCCTTGAAATCCACTTTGTGCATGCACGAAGCATATCTTCTAGGGTCCGAATGGTCCTCTCGATTGCCCATCCGTCGGGGATGGAACGCATGCTATAAGCGCACCTCGACCCCATCGCTTCCTGAACACTTCTCCAAAAATTGGAGGTAAATACGCCTGTCTCTGTCCGACACTATACTAACTGGTACTCCATGTAGCTTTACTACCTTAGCCACATATAACTTCGCCTAACCTCTCTAAGGAGTAAGTTATCTTGATCGGAATGAAATGCTGATTTCGTTAGCCGATCCACGACTACCCAAATGGCATCGTATCCCTCATCGGTTCTCGGAAGTCCGGTCACAAAGTCCATGGCTAAGTGTTCCCACTTCCATTCCGGGATCTCTAGTGGTCATAAGCTTCCAAATGGTCTCGATGTTACCTTTGACCTTTTGGCATGTCAAGGGCGACTAACATAGTCAACTATGTCATTCTTCATTCGCCTCCACCAAAAATGTTGTTTCAAATCTTGATACATTTTGGTGGCACACAAATGTACGGAATATGGCGTCTTTGTGCGCTCCGTGAGTATCTCTTCTTGATCCCTCTTGATCCGGTACACAAATTTTTCTTTGGTATAGGAGAATTCCGTCCTTTGAAAGGCTGAAATTGACCTTGCATTATCTACTATCTCCTTCCCGTATCCATCCATAATTGGGTCACCTTTCCGAGCTTCTCGTATCTCGCCCACAGAAAGCACGGTGCCGCACCCTCGAAGCTAACTTACCGAGATTAATTCGAGGTCTAGGAGATTAATCTCTTGTTGAAGCTAGCATAAACAATTCGGTCTCCACCGAGTCCGTAGTCTTCAAGGGGTTTCTACTCAAAGCGTCACTTTACTCGATTGGCTTTACGGATGGTAAAGGATTTCTGTCGTAGTCCTTCACAAGTTCAAGCCATCGTCTTTGTCTCATATTAAGCTCCTTCTGCGTGAAGAAGTACTTTAGGCTCGATGGTCCGTATAAATTTGGCATTGAACCCCATATAGGTAATGCCGCTATAACTTGAGTGCAAAAACTCTGCGGCTAACTCAAGATCATGCGTTGGGTAATTACGCTCGTGATCCTTCAGTTGCCGGGATGCGTAAGCAATGACCTTGCCATTTTGCATCAACACGGCTCCTAGTCCTGTCTTTGAGGCATCACTGTAGATGTCAAATTTTTCTCCCTCTTCTGGGATCGTGAGTACTGGAGCACTAATTAATCTTCTTTTAATCTCTCCGAAACTCAGTTCACATCCATCTGTCCATTCATACCTTCTATCTTTTCTGGTTAAGGCAGTGAAAGGAGCTGCAAGACAAGCAAATCCCTCCACAAACCTTCTGTAATACCCTGCCAATCCTAGGAAACTTCGAATTTCCGTAACACTCTTTGGAACTGGCCACTTCTCAACCGCTTCAACCTTTGCTAGATCCACGGTGATTCCTTCCTTGGATACTACATGTCTGAGGAAGTGGACTTTATCTAACCAGAACTCGCACTTAGAAAACTTCGTATATAGCTGATGTTTCTTCAACGTGTGTAGTGCGATCCTCAAATGTTCCGCGTGCTCCTGTGGATCTCGTGAGTGTATAAGGATGTCATCGATGAAAACAATAACAAACTTATCTAAATACTCTCAAGACTACATTCATAAGGTCCATAAACGCCCATTTGGGGCATTTGTAAGTCAAACGGCATCACTAACAATTCGTAGTGTCCATACCGAGTTCGAATGCCGGATTACGGAAGGTCTTCTTCTCTAATCTTGAGTGATGATACCCGATCGAAGGTCTATCTTTGAAAAGGTGGTAGCTCCTTCAACCGGGTCGAACAAGTCATCAATTAAATAACGGGTACTTGTTCTTGACGGTGACTTTGTTGAGCTCTCTATAATCTATGCACATCCGAGCGTGCCATCCTTCTTTTTAACAAAGAGGACAGGAGCTCCCCATGGCGAGAAACTTCGGTCCGATGAAGCCTTTGTCTAACATCTCTTGGAGTTGAACCCAACTCTTTCGGGGCCGCTAGAGCCATCACCATGCGGTGCTTTGGATATTGGTGCGGTGCGGGGAGAAGCTCTATCTCAAAAGCTATTTCCCTTCTGAGGAAGTCTGGGTAGTTCCTCCGGAAAACGCGTCTAGGAACTCCTTGACTATGGGAACGCGTCTTCCGGTTGATGTTTCCCTTCTTGGTTCCCATCCCACCACATACGCCAAATATCCAAAGGCATCCGCTAGACATCAATCGTCTGCTTCTAGGGAACTAATAAAATATCTGGGTGTCCTCGATGTGGAACCCATGTACTCAAACACCGTTCTCCTCCTTTTGAAAAACTACCCTTTTCTTTCTATAGTCTATTGTAGCATTATACTTTCCTAGAAAATCCATTCCTAGGATCACATCATAATCTACTAAGTTCGTAACAACTAGGTCCGCACGTAGTTCTCTTCCTCGCTATCTCTCTTTGCACGTGACGTAACGGGATCTGAACAACAACACATCACCGATGGTAGTCTTTGTCTTAAAGGCTTGCCCTATCCTCTCTAGATTTGGCAATGTTATGCTCCGCACGTATTGCCCGATTCACTAGATCGGCTACCGTGGTTGGTGGATACTCCCCACTTTCCACAACGGTGGCTATATCTCCTCGGAGCATATTAATCATCTTCCTAACCTTTTCTTCCTCTGTGGGAACTAATTGAGGACATAGTCGTGCCAACTGGTCAAATCGTCGGCATGCTTCTACAATCGCCCCCCGTCGCCACCTTAAAATTATTGAACTCATTCTGTTGAGTCTTCGGGCTTCTAAGTTGTAATACTTACGGTTAAATTCCATAGGAATTCATCCCATAACATTTGTCTCACATTCCTTCAAAACGCAAGCTTTGATTCCCACCAATAGCGGGCATCCTTCTTTAACACAAAAGCGGGCCATCAATCTTCTCCCTGTCGCTGAGTTCCATAAACTCAAACACCATGCGAATGGATGCTAACCATTCCTCGACCTCAGTGGATCTGTTGATCCATCGAACTCTGAGGTGCCATTCTCTTAAACCTCACATACAATGGTTCCCTTGGGACCATTTCTCGATACCCATCTCACCCCATCGCTCATGGGGTTCAACCCTCTCGTGGTTTGCTCGGGTTGGGCGGCTTGTCTTTGGAACCGCTGCGGAGGGTGCTCCTCCAACCTCGGCCGACCTGTATCAACCGGGTAAGCAATTCTCGTCGCTATCACTTTCCTCAACTTTGATGCTATTTGCCCCTCGGACCGCTACTTCTTGACTAGGTCCAGTGTTTGAGGATTCTGTTCTGCTTGTGTTCTCTCTTGACGTGTACGAACCATGTTGCTGTCCATATCACTTAAAGAGCAACATCGTTTGTCTAAGTGCAAGAAGAACTGCTTCTAAAGTTCCTTGACTTGCTATACTCTAAACTATCATTCATTCTCATATCAACTAGCAAAACATACATTCTATATGTTCTCCTATTATGCATGCCCCATATCATGCATATCACATCATATACAAATCATCACAAAAGTAAAGGTTTTTAAGCCTTTCATTCATATCTATTATGTATGTCCCATTCCATACATATCACATCATACATAAAACATCATTAGTCTAAGTTTCTCAATACTATTTACATAACCTTGCATCATATTTAAATAAATAAGACGCTAAGTCCTAACTTAATCCTCGTGGATCCTCCTCGGGTCTTCCTCCGAATCCTCCTCGGGATCCGACCGAGGGTTACCACTAGCTTCTCTTAGCGGTCCCCACGTGGGTCCATCTTAAGCGAGCGGCCCATGGGCACAAATCCGTTGCCTCTATCTCGGGTCTCGATCGTTGTTGAAGGTAGTGGCTTCAGCGTCATGTCTCCTAGCCGGGTGTTGGGAAAGCGGAAGTCTCGCCCTAACCACCGTTGGCCGTGTCCTCTCCTCTAGCATTTGGTGCTCACAATGCCCCGCTCGGCGATAAATTGTGTGAGGTGCGATCCGATGTGAGGGAACTAGCCGTGGCGGTACTCTTCGTCGGACCTCTCCGCAGGATCGACACGCTCATCTCACTTGAATTAAAAGTTCGATTCGGAGCTAGTACCTGCAATAAAACTCTAGCTATATGAGGCTACAAGCGGCCTCATCCGATCTCATACTCGCCCTCTCGGCGTATGATAAACTCTCGACTTGGGTGTAGGTGCATGCTACACTACTTTGACTCTGTGTCTCTCCACTGCTGGCATGGTGCCCGACTCGGATGGCATGACCTGGGAAGAAACCGATGCTTCAACATGTGGCAAAAGTCTTCCCATTGCATCTCTGCTATTTCGTCCTCATCCAAAGCTTGCCAAAGATTAGGGCATTGCCCTCTAATGACTTCTTGCGAGTACAATCCATTCCTCTCGAGCTATGTCACAAGGCTCGCATCACATACTCGACACGGTGCAGCCAATCCCTAATTCTAGTGGGATGTGAAAGCCATCAAGGAAGGTGGATTACAGGTGTAGAACTTTGGGTGCGGCTCGACACGTGGTCAAAACAACTCTACTTGCTCGGTGTGCAGCCTGGGGCCGCCATGGGCTCTAGAGCCCTTAACTCCCGATCCACCGGTGGATGGCTATATCTAGCGAGAGTGGGTGCCGACCTCTCTATTTGTCGGAACCATGTCGTTAGAAACATTCTTACCCGTCCCCACAACGTATTCTCTTGCGGTGTTTGGCGCTAACCGGGATAATGGATATGATCGATCCATTAGTACCTATTCTGTCTTGCCAAAAGAAATAAGCAATTCTCGGTTTTAGTTCATAAACTAATTTACCTTTTCATGAAGCATAGGTGCGGGACTTGTCATGGCGGGGAGTAGGAACGCAGCCTCTCGATACCAATCTGGGCGTCCCGCGCCCTCGCCCTTGATCGCCGTTCCTTATACTACTACTAATGGGCTAAGCTATAGTCTAATCCATTATTCGTTGTTAGACTATTGTCTCTTTAATTTACGTTCATGTGCGGGTAAATTTTTTTTCTTTACTTTAACCATCGGGTTCTTAACATGTTATGTTGTTACACTAATAACATATCTTGCTATTACTTTAAAGATTCGGATATCAAACTAGTTTCCGAAAACTTGTCATAATTTATTACAGTCCGTTGTTCTTTACTAAGACAATGGTTGTAATATCTTCTTCTTAGAACCTGAACATACATACTAGTATTCTATATTACATTACTTTGCAAATGAATTTAATTTCTAAGCGGCGTAGTAGAGACCACTCCCGTGCACCCATGACATTTCCGCCACCCTTGCCTCGCATGTCCATCAAGCAAACCACTATATGATGGTCGCTTACCTTTGTTACCTGACACTTAGTAAACCGATGAGCTAACGCTCGTTAAGTATAAACATGCATACATCATAAACTAATAGAAATTACATTAAGAGTTATGATGCCAATATGCTCGTGTGAAACATGCTTTAAACTACTTTCTATCTTTCTGTTCTTACTTACCGTGGGCTGGGGCCCCACCATCGTCTGGTCTAGTCGGAATCTCTACTCTTTTGAGATTTTTCCTCCTTATGGAGGTTGACGACCCGTCCGGTCTTTTACTTTATTGGTCATTTCTTCTTGGCGGGTCTAGTCGGAATCTCTACTCTGTGGAGATTTCCTCCTTGCGGAGGCCGGCGACCCGTCCGATCTTTTTACTTTACTAGTCATTTCTTCTCATTCGTCTAGTCGGAATCTCTACTCTGTGAGATTTTCCTCCCTTGCGGAGGCCGACGACCCGTCAGTATTAACTGTGCATAAGGGTAACCATATGTTGCCCATTTTCAATCTAGAGCACTAAGCCCTCCAAACACGTATAATCACATGTAATCACATAGACTTAAGAACATAAGTAAATTCATAGTTCTAAGTCTAACTATAGCTTACTCGAGTCCAGACAAACATATATGTCTATACTTACCGGTAATCCGCTAGGATACCCGCTTGCTTGAAGTTCTTTCTTGTTGCTTCGGCTCTCGTGCCAAAACCTGTTTCATGGAAATAGGTATCAATTCCCTATTCCAATCACAATTCCTCATACTTAGATTCTTAAATCTAATTTTAAACTCATTTATGGACTTTTTCCCCTTAAGGCGAATTCTAGCTCAAGAGGCAATTTACACATATTCGTGTATCTCGGTTTACGAATCTTAATCTATTTGTTTCCGAGGTTTTAAAACTGTTATCCATTCACTAGAATCGGATGCCTAACTCATTGCTTGCTAACTAGATTTTAGGAAATTTCGTGAGTTTCGCCTTAATTTTCCTCGTTTCCCGAGTTTTCAATAACTCGTTTTACTTCTAATTTCGGACTGTAGTCCGATTCACATTCCCGAACACAAATTGCTACATAAATTGAACAACAACACATTTTCTCCATTTCTAGTGTATTTTCGGATTTTTAGTGTTAATCCAAAAAAAAATTGTTCAATCCTTTCAATACTTGCACATTAAACTCCTATCGTAGTCCCCGACAAAACCTCGGTTTCATTTTTTCGCTTTTTACGGATTTTTCCCGAGATGAGTTACTATTCATCCACACGAAAAAAGCATGCAGTTTCTCATGAAAAATCCAAATCTTACCTTGAAAAGTTGAGATTCTCCGCTAGAACGTCT
The DNA here is from genome assembly GCA_012066045.3 of Morus alba. Taxonomy (NCBI): domain Eukaryota; kingdom Viridiplantae; phylum Streptophyta; class Magnoliopsida; order Rosales; family Moraceae; genus Morus; species Morus alba. The sequence goes on along the minus strand of JABXEQ010000169.1, from coordinate 11,576 downwards.
CGGGGTTATGTTTCTACCGGACCGAACGGAAGAAATTTCGCTAAAACGGGTGATTCCTTGATTTTCCCTTGATTTTCTCTCTTTTCCTCTCTTTTCTCTAGTCTCTCAATACAATTTGAAGAAGAAGCAAATATAGCTTCTAATGTAATCCGTAGGCCCTTTTTAATACAATTGGAATATTATATTAATATTTCCAAAAATATCTCCTTTTACTTTCTAATAAAAAAAAATAATTACTTTAATTTCCATAATTAAATTTTACTAATTCTAATTAAGTTTCACACTTAAATTAAGTGGTTCCCTGTTCCCCACATTTTTCTTATCGAGACCAAACTTTCCGTTTTTCAAAAACGAGTCTCTTTCCGTGCCGATATTTTCACACCCGCATGGTTCTATAACGCTTTTTTTGATCACCGAGCAACCTGGGTCAAATTTCTCATATTCAACCCACTTCTCTTGGGTATCTCAATAGTCAATTTCTTTTTTGAATTTCTCATTTTAAACAATCCAGAATTGCCCAACGCTGCATTCCCCTCGCGACTGCTTTTTTTTTTTTTTCCCGCTTTAATCGACTTTGTAGAAAATTCTGTTTTTGTGAACTTTTACCATTTTCCTTACTTCTAATATTTCTACTTTTTCTAACTGGTCATTTGGTCATTTACCAAATCTTTCGCTTTTTTATAACTAAAATATACCAAAAATTTCTAACTTTTAACCGATATTTTACTATTCACAATCGATATTTACTTAATTTTCTCTCAGAATAATATTCGATTATAACTTTACACTTTTCGGGTGATTTTACCCGTATATAAAGTTTCTACATAACACTTTCCTGATTACATCAATATTTCTACTACTTTCTGTTCCGGGAAATAATTACGGTCAAATACCGGACTGTCCGATTTTGACTTAATATTTTCCCGGTCATTACAGCACCACAACTCTAAGGGTGTTGTAGGTACAGACTTAGATGGTACTCTATTCAGAATGTAGGCAGCTGTTTTTAGGGCATAACCCCAGAATGAAGTAGGTAGTGAAGAATAACTCAACATTGATCTCATCATGTCAAGCAAAGTTCGATTTCTCCTTTCGGCCACACCATTTTGCTGTGGTGTACCGGGTGCAGTCAATTGGGATACCACACCTTCTTCAATCAAGAAATCCCGGAACTCTTGGTCCATGTATTCACCCCCCGATCCGATCAAGTGTCTTGATTGGTTTACCTAATTGTTTTTCAACTTCGCTCGGAATTCTCTAAAATTTCCAAAAGTTTCAGATTTCCGTTGCATCGTGTAACATAACCATATCTCGAATAGTCAATAAAAGTGACGAATATTCGAAACCTCCTCTAGCTTGGACGTTTAACGGTCCACATACATCCGAATGTATCAACCAAAGGGGTTCTCAGAGCTCTTTCTCCTTTCGTCGTGAAAGGCCTCTTGGTCATTTTACCTTCCAAACAGATTCACAGATCGAAGCTCACCAACTTTTTAGTTCGCGTAAGGACCATCCTTTACCATCGTTCAATCCTTTTTAGGTTAATATGACCAAGCCTAAGATGCCACATATATGTATTGTTATCGTGAGAAATCTTTTACTTTTTATTCTTAGGTTCGGCAACTCTGAACATTTCAAGATTAAGCGATGAGTTAGGTATTGGTTTTATACAATATAAACCATCATCCAGACGTCCGAAACAAATATTTAAACCATTTTAGAAATATGAACAAATTCATTATCAAAATAAACTTTAAATAATTGTTCAAATAATTTGGCCACGTAAATCAAATTTCTGCGAATGTCCGGAATAAAATAAACATTGTTCAAAACTAAAAATTTATTTTCCCTAAAACGAAGTCTAACTTCTCCCAACGCTTTTGCCGAAAACTCTTGCGCCATTGCCTACTTTCATCGTGTAGTCCCCATCGGCTAACTCAAAGATAAGAACTAAGACTTTGCAAAGAAAAACAAACATGATTAGTTGCTCCCGAATCAATTATCCAGCCGAGGTATCACCCTCTACTAAACATGTTTCAAGAACTAGTAAATCTGATTTACCTTGTTCCTTTTTCTTCTTCGCTTTTTCCCGGTTCTCGTTCTTTCTTTTGTTTTTACCGAGAACTTCCCCGCAACAACAACATTTGCTTCTCCTCCCCTTCTTTTGTTGGTGGATTCAAAGTTTTGCAGGTCATTCATGAGTTCATGAGATTGCACTTCCTTTTGTTCATAACAAAGTTGTTCACGAACTCATGAAAGTCGAGGGGCAAGCTTTCGGGATGATGCCAACTTGGGTGGCTTCATCGATTCTCGCACCATTGAGCTCCGCATCGTGGAGGTGATCAATCATGTTCAAAACATGTGCCTTGACCAAGAACTTTTCTTCATTTTGTCATTCATGAAAGCCCTTACGGTATCCAAACGAGCCTTTTCGGAAGGAGTGCCGAACATGGCTTCTAGAGACTCCATTATCTCATAAGGGTCTCCATCTCCTCATGCTTCTTGCAAAGCACATCGCTCATACTAGCCAAAGATAAAGCACTTTGCCTTATTGTTGGCCTTGATCCAAATGATCAAAAGGCTCCCTTGCAGTTTTGGATGCATTAGCCGCGGGTTCAGGAGGACATTCCTCCGCTAGGACAAACTTATAGTCTTCGCAGACCAATAGTATGTTTATGTTACTCTTCTACTTAGCATAATTATCACCGTCTAATTTTTCAATCGCTAGTAGTGTGATAATGGGATTCGACATATTGCTGGGAATAAATAGAATATTCATCTAATCAATTTATGTGCATGAATATCAAGACATGTAAATTTTGGCACAATTAAATATGATGCATGATGCACATGAAAAATACAAAAATCATGTTTTAATTTTAGGTGCCAACGATAATCTAATTTTCCACATATAAAGTGTACCTTTGGGTAGTCAAGTTATATGCCAATTAGACCGAGACTCTTCTCAGTTAATAAATATAGTCAAAATATCTCATATTTTCATATTTATTAACTACCGGTATTTTCAACAAAATATAACCAACAAATTTGATTATATTTTATGAGTGTAACCCACCGCTTCAGATCCCATAGACTTAACTCCGGATTGCTACCTTTGGGTAGTCAATTCGAAATACATCCCGAAATCTTATCTCTAGGAAGCCAACCTTGTTATTGATCCGGCAAGGACACTCTCCTTTAGGAGGGCGATTCAATGTCGCCGCAAAGCCCCTTTCCGGATCTCACAAAGTTGCGCTAACGGCGAGACTAGTGGGTCGTATTGTCATACAACCCTCTCCCACTCATTATTTTGCAAACATGTATTTTGTTTGAAAAGCATCTCATGATTTTCAAATCGAAAAATAAACAATTTATTTTTCGGATATGTGAAATTCAAAAATTTAACTTTTAAATTCAATTTCACATGTAACATTATTTTGCAAATCAATTTTGCAACTTAAATCAATTTAATCATATTAAATCGATTTTCAGCGCATGGTTCTTATTTTTTATTTTATTTTTCTAAACCACTTTTATAATAAATAAAATAAACAATAACAATTGCGCGTGTATGCATGGCATGTTATAAAAAACATATGAGTAGGCACATTATATCTACATGGCATGTTATATGCATGGACATATATAATATATAATTATCAACATAAAATATAAATATATGCAATCAACTATTGAGATGGATTTGACCGGGTCCCATGGAAAAATAAATTACAACTAAATCGAATCGAATAAATAAATAATTACAATAATTATATTCTTCCGTTACATCAACGGGTCTTCGATTCTTGAATTCTTTATTCTTCGGTTTCATTCTTTGTCTCCGGGTTGGATTTTACCTTCCTTGGGATCCGGAACTTTTCCGGGCTCATCGGCACGCTTTACGAGGGTTTCGGAAACCTTCGGGCCCGTTTGGGATCAAATCCCAACTTGGGCCGCCAAGCCTTGTTGGCGCCACAGGCCGCCGCCGCCCTGGGCGCGGCCTGGCCCCGCGCCCGGGCGCGGCCTGGACGCGCCTGGGCCGCGTCTGCCGCGCCTTTGGGCCAGATCCGGACGCGGCGTCGGGCCGCGATTCTGGAAATTTCTGGGCAGTTTTCTAGGCTTCTTTGAAGGCTTCAAACATGATCTTCATGGCCTCCTTCTTGATTCAAAAACCTAATTCTACCCAAATCCTCAGAGGATCTTATTGTGATTTATATATGAAAAATCATTTGAACGACAACAATATTGTAGGCGAATTTCAAAAATTTTATCATATCCATTTAATTCATAATTAAACGTAAACCACAACGAGAGATGCATGCATGATATATGTTTATAGACAAAGGATTAGAAAAATCTCACATACCTTTGTGACGATTGAATTAATTGACCGCAAGGATCTTGTCTCACTATCTCACGCCCGAGATGGAGAATTGCCGTGAAACAAGATCGTTGTTTATTGCCACGATCACACCAAAACCACTCGTAGATTCAAGGCTATGACTCTACAATTTTTAGGATGAGAGAGTGGGCTCTTTTCAAAAACCTAAGGAAACTTTTTCCTTCTATTTTGTCTCTACAAAATCCGCCACCCTAAGGAAAGTGTGATCTCTTTTTTTTTCTCCAAAAGACTCTCCCTAGGGTTTTCAATAATATCCTTATATAGGAGAAAATTCAAAACTCAAACCCTAGATGGGAATTTCAATTCCTCCTTAACCCCTAGGATTGAAATCCGAAAATCCCTACATGGCTTAGGGATTTCAATTTCCTTCCCATTTTGAGCAAAATTCAAATCCCAAGGGATTTCAATTTTCCCAAAATAAATTCTCACTTTTCTCTTTTCTTTAGTTGCCAAATAAAATCATGTTTAAATTTCATTTTGAATTTTAAATTAATCTCCATTAATTTCGAAATTCAAAACTCATTCCTTTTATTTTTCAATTATCGAATAAATGAAAAATAACACAATGAATTTAAACATAATTATCGGTTCTGTTTTTCCCATTTATTAGAGCTAGCCTTGAGACCTAATGGACCCACATGAACAAAGCTATGGAATTACAATATTCGACTAACTTATCCCTATAAGTTATCGACATATTTAATTCCGACATCGCATAACTCCACTAAAAGTTCGATGCCGAATAATCTCTCGATTCATGTGCGCTAATTTTTCTTTTGGTGTTGATACAATTTATCACACGGTCCACAAAGTAAATGCATTATTATCCTTCAGAAATATCGATTGATCGAATGGTGTATATAATATTACCGCTTTTACCATTCTAATCATTATTTCCTCAACTCCTTTATATGACCGTGAATAAGAAAGACAAACGTTCGTGAAGATGTCTCGCACATGTTACGATGTCTTAATCAATGAATATCATCATTGAATACCAGGCCTGGTTTATTTATTCACACACCCGTCAATAAAGCATGAGGTGATATTATTTTTAAGAATTCCATATTCTGTGAATCACATAACTCCAACTTAATATTGTCATGATCCCAATAACCGAGATGTCGCTCAATAATCGTGAACTAATCTCATTGGCGAATCAAAGATCATGAGATACTAAGTTGAGCTATGCATTCACTTCGTGATTAAGATAATTATACAAATATACTTAAGTTGTGATGATTAGGTTTAGAGTTGTGTAAACGGTTTTACTCTAACCTAATCAATCACATGGTCTATTCAACATGTTACGAGCATGTCTAGATCAACCACAGAGTCCAACTCCCATGCCCCGAGACCAAAGATCACATGGTTCGATCTAATAATCATAATCGGATTCGATTGCCCAATCAATCCTAAGATCATGAATATCTATTTTAAATCAGATCGAAGAGTTTGTCCGGCAGGTTCCCCCGACTCTTCTTTCGTTGGTAACAGTTTATGGACTAAGCAATATCATAAACACTCTTGAGTATGTGTCAAAACATAACTTTATCTTATTTTATAAAATCAACAAAATAATAATGTCTTACATTTGTCATTTCATAAATAACAAATTACATCCCACTTTATGGACACATTTCCAACAAACTCCCACTTGGACTTAAAGTAGGTGTGTACAATCTCGCATGCCCAAACCTTCCAGATGCCTATCAAGACTTTACCAGATAAAGCCTTTGTGAATGGATCGCCAAGTTGTCATGTGTAGATATCTTTGTTACTTCAACATCGCCTCTTTGTACAATCTCACGGATGAGGTGGTATTTCCGCTCTATGTGCTTGGACCTTTTGTGGCTTCTAGGCTCCTTAGAGTTTACTCAGCCCCCCCTTTGTTATCGCAATCTGTTCATGGGCCTATCGACTTCGGAACAACTTCCGATGAAACAAGGAACTTTTTAAGCCATACTGACCTCTTTCGCAGACTTCACAAGCTGCCACATATCGGCCTCCATGGTGGAGTCGACTATGCAAGTCTGCTTGATGCTCCTCCATACCACGAACCTCCATTCGGGACAAACACCGATCCTGAAGTGGATTTCTTGGAATCCTTATCCGATTGGAAATCGAATCGGTATATCCGTCATATTCGTCGGTACCTGAATATACAAACATATAGTTCCTCGTTCTCCTAAGATACTTGAGGATATGCTTTACAAACAACCCAAAGCTGCTCGGGTCCGGGTTTGACCGAATCTACTCACCACGCCATCGCGTAGCATATATCGTGTCCGGTGCAAAGCATCGCATACATGAGGCTTCCCACGGTGAAGCGTAAGGAACTCGGCTCATGTCTTCCTCTTCTTGAGGAGTCTTGGGAGATCGCCTTCCTTAGAGAGGATACTCCATGTCCAAGGGTAGATAACCCTTTTGGAGTTTTGCATAGCGAATCGGTCCATTACCTTATCGATGTAGGATGCTTGAGACAAAGCCAATTGTTTGTTCTTCCGATCTCGAAAAGATCCGAATTCCCAAAACATAGGCAGCTTCTCCTAGATCCTTCATGTCAAACCGCTTATGAGCCGCCGCTTAACCTCGCTTAGTCTTCCTACATCATTCCCAATGAGTAGTATGTCATCTACATATAAGACTAAGAAAACCACTTTGCCTTCTTTGTATCGCCATACACACCAAAGCTCATCCATTGACCGAACAAAACCATAAGTTTTAACGGTCTCATCGAATCTGATATTCCATGATCTGGATGCCGCTTTCGGTCCATAAATGGACTTCGCAATTCGCAAAACCTTTTCTTCTAGACCCTTTTCAATGAATCCATATGGTTGTGCCATGTAAATGCGCTCATCCAGATTGCCATTCGTAAAAGTCGTCTTTACATCCATCTCGCGGATTTCATAATCTAAAGCGAAAGAATGGATAGAAGAATTGGATGGATTTAAGCATGGCTACCGGAGAGAAGGTATCCTCATAGTCGATGCCTTCTTTACCGGGTGTAGCCCTTAGCTACCAACCTTGCTTTGAATGTCTCTACATTCCCATCCGGACCCTCTTCTTCTTGTAGATCCATTTACACCCCACGGGTTTTACCCCTTCGGAGGATCTACTAGAGTCCATACGCCATTTTTATACATCGATTGTATTTCAAGTCCATGGCTTCATGCCATAGGTTTGCTTCAGAACTTTCCATGGCCTGCAAGTAGGAGATGTTCGTCGATGTCTAAATAAAATGAGATCGCATATAATGCGCTCCATAAGACATGTACCTATCGAGGTTGTCTCACAACCCTCCCACTACGTCGAGGCTCCACCGGTGTTAGTTCTTGTTGTGGTTCATCTGCTGTCGGTTCAGAATAGATTGCGGATATGTTGCATGACCATTTTCACCATCAATTCCTCAAGTACAAGCTTGCTTCTTGGCTTCATATTCTTTATAAAATCCTCTTCCAGAAAAACGAGCATTCGTGGCGATTTAATGTTTTCCGATCGATGGGACTATAAAAGATATAGCCTTTTGTTCCTTTGGGATATCCTACAAATAGGCACGATTACGAATGACTAGTCACCTTACCACCTTCTTTCTAAGCACATGTGCGGACAACCCCATATTCTCGGTGTGGCCAAGAGATGACTTCTTGCCACTTCATCTTTCATATGGAGTTCCGTGTCTTTTGCCTTAGATGGAACTTGGTTCGAGAATGTATCTTTCTTGCTTCCAAAGGCATATCCCCAAAAGGAATCGGAAGAGATGAGTAACTCATCATTGATCTAACCATGTCTAATAGAGTTCGATTCCTTCTCTCGACACGCCCATTCACGAGGAGTACCGGCGGTCGGGTTGAGAAAATATACCTTCTTCCTTAAGAAAGTCTTGAACTCTCCCAGCAAGTATTCACCACCACGATCGGATCGTAGTGTTTTGATCTGCTTATCTAATTGCTTTTCAACCAAGGCCTTGAATTCTTTGAACTTTTCAAAGGTTTCGGACTTTTGACGATTAGATAAATATGACCAAAACGAGAATAGTCATCGATGAAAGTTATGAAATATTCATATCCTCCTCTTGCTTGGATATTGAATGGCCCACATACATCACTATGTACGAGTTCTAGGCATTCATCGCCTTTATTACCCTTTGTTTGAAAAGGGTCTCTTGGTCATTTTTCCTTCTATGCAGATTCACATGTAGGTAGTGAGCCTACACTTAAGGTTTGCAAGGGACCGCCTCTTACCAACCTTTTAATCCTGTCAAGGCCAATATGTCCAAGACGAGATGCCATTTGTAGGTTTGATCAATTGAGTCTAACCTCAATCTCTTACTTTCTCTCATTGAATCATCATTCAATTCAAGATCGCAAATCGTTGGAATATTTGGTTTAACGAGAAATGAATTTGTTTATCATGACCGTAAAGTAATCATGAAGCCATTCTTTAGAATCCGAATAACATCATTATTAAAATCCAAAGAATATCCTTGCTCAATCAAACGAGCCACGTAAATAAGGTTTTTCCCAAAAACCGGGACATAATAAACATTGTTCAAAACAATAAAACTGTTTCTCAAAAATTAATTTAATACTTCCAACGGTAAGGTTGAGCATCGATGCTCCATTCCCCAAATGGAAGTTGAACTCGTCCTCTGCTAAGCCTTTTGTTTTTCCCGAACCCCTGCAGAGAACAACAAACATGATTAGTGGCTCCGAGTCTACAATCCAAGAAAAAGTAGAGTCACCACAAAAAGTTTCTTCCGTAACAAGCAATGTACCTTTAGCTTTGACCTCCTTGAGGTATGTAGGACGATTCTTTTCAGTGGCCGACATTCCGCAATGGTGACATTTGTCATTCTTGTCTACCTTTTGCAGCGTTCTTGCCTTTTCGCAAACGTTAGGCTTCTTCTTGTTACTGCGGGCTTTCTCCTGTTTCTTGGCACCAGAGGTGGAAGGCTTCGCTTGAAGGTTTGCCTTTCCATTCTCCTTTTTGCCTTTAAGCAGCAGAGTTTTCGTAGTTCAAGCTCCATCATGAGTTCTCGGGAGTGTATAGCTCAACTTATTCATAGAGCGATTGAGTTTGAAGTTGTCAAACATCTCCGGGAGAGTCTCTAGGATCATATCCACTTGAGTCTCTCCATCTATTTCAGCTCCCCATGAGCTCCATCTCATTCAGGTGACTTATGATCAATAGCATATGGTCCCGAACAGGAGTGCCGGATTTCATCCGGCGGTTCATGAAGTTGCGCATCGCAGACTTGCTTGGCTTGACGGCCCCGGCTTCCGAACATTTCGTAGATGTCAGAGATCATATCCGCAGCTGTCAAGATGTTCCGATGTTGTTGTTGCAACACATTGCTAATTGATGCTAAGATATAGCACCTAGCAATCTCATCGTAACGCATCCAAGCAAAGTGTATGTCTCGCTCTTCTTGAGTCGAATCATCATTCGCTCAAGAGGACAGGGGTAGTGAGTACATGCTTGTGCTTGTCTCACCGTCAACACGATATCGAGGTTACGTTTCCAACAACGTAATTTTCACCCACTAGTTTGTTTGTACTAAGAATTTGGCGCGATCGGGGATAAAGACATAATTGCTTTGAAAAATAAAATAAAAAAGCGGTGTTGGTAATTTTCTTATATTTAAGAGAAGTATGATGCGTGAATGCAAATACTTAAACATAAATAAAATCCTTAAAAAATGTTTCATCTATGGTGTTGCGATCATAAAACGGCAACACGTCCCACCTAGGGGTGGCGTCCGTGAAGCCTCCTATCGCATCGAGACTCCTCTCGTTTGGTCCACTTTACAAGATGTCTCTACATCTAGTGCAACCAATCACCATCTTTTTGGTCACCTTAGATCCATTGCCTAGCTCCTATGGGAGATTACAATGATCTTTAGTCTAAGTGTTTAACCGACTAATCGACTCTAGAGGTTGTTATGAACTAACGATCCATCTAGGGATGGTCTCGCCTCATGTAATGACCGGGAAAATATTAAGTCAAAATCGGACAGTCCGGTATTTGATCGTAATTATTTTCCGGAACAGAAAGTAGTAGAAATATTGATGTAATCAGGAAAGTGTTATGTAGAAACTTTATATACGGGGTAAAATCACCCGAAAAGTGTAAAGTTATAATACGAATATTGTTACAGAGAAAATTCGTAAATATCGGTTGTGAATAGTAAAATATATCGGTTAAAAGTTAGAAATTTTAATGGTATATTTTAGTTATGAAAAAAGCTTAAAATATTTGGTAAAAAGACCAAATGACTAGTTAGAAAAAGAGTAGAAATATTAGAAGTAAGGAAAATGACAAAAGTTCCCAAAACAGAATTTTCCCGAGTCGGTTAAAGCGGAAAATCGCGAAAAAAAGTACCGCGAGGGTACGCGTTTTGGGCAATTCGGATTGTTTAAAATGAAAATTTCAGAAAAAAAATTGACTATTGAGATACCCAAGAGAAGTGGGTTGAATATGAGAAATTTGACCCAGGTTGCTCGACAGTCCGAAAAGCATAGATAGAACCCGTCTCTCGGTGTGAAATTATCGGTGGGAAAGAGACTCGTTTTTGAAAACGGAAAGTTTGGTCTCGATAAGAAAAATGTGGGGAACAGGGAACCACTTAATTTAAGTGTGAAACTTAATTAGAATTAGTAAAATTTAATTATGGAAATTAAAGTAATTATTTTTTTTTATTAGAAAGTAAAAAGGAGATATTTTTGGAAATATTAATATAATATTCCAATTGTATTAAAAAGGGCCTACGGATTACATTAGAAGCTATATTTGCTTCTTCTTCAAATTGTGGCCGAGAGACTAGAGAAAAGAGAGAGAAAAGAGAAAAATCAAGGGAAAATCAAGGAATCACCCGTTTTAATGAAATTTCTTCCGCTCAAATCCGGTAGAAACATAACCCCGAGACGTTTCTAGCGGAGAATCTCAACTTTTCAAGGTAAGATTTCGGATTTTTCATGAGAAACTGCTTGCTTTTTCATTTTTATGAATAGTAACTCATCTCGAAAAAATCAGTAAATCGAAAAACGAAACCGAGGTTTTGTCGGGGACCGTGATAGGAGTTTAATGTGCAAGTATTGAAAGGATTGAACAAATTTTTTGGATTAACACTAAAAAATCCGGAATACCCTAGAAATGGAGAAAATGTATT
>JABXEQ010000168.1:27500-39287 GCA_012066045.3 Morus alba | reverse complement strand
GGGGAGCACCGGTGCTGGGTCACTCTGGCGCGCGTGGGATGGGGCATTGGCGTGCGTGCGATGGTCCACGGGCGCGCGCGCTAGGGAGGAACGGGCGCGCGCGCGCTGGGCCACCGGTGCGCGCGCGGGAGGCCAATGGCGCGTGCGGGGAGAAACGGGCGCGCGTGGGGTACGGGCGCGCGTGGTACGGGCGCGCGCGTGGGGGCCACATGCACGCGCGCGGTGGAGGCACGGGCACGCGCGATGGGCCACTTGCGCGCTGGGAGGAACGGGCGCGCGGGCGATGGGGCACTGGTCCGCACGCTGAGGCACTGGCGGCGCTGGGTGAAACAGGCGCACACGCGGGTGGCACTGCACGCGCGCGTGGGGGCACGGGGCGCGCGCGGGGAGCACGGGCGCGCGCGCTGGGGAGCACGGGCGCGCGCGGGGGGCACAGGCACGCGCGCGGGGTGGCATCGCCACGCGCGCGATGGGCCACGGGCTCGTACGCGGGGGGGCACGGGCGCGCGTGCGATGGGTCTCTGGCCCGCGCGGGGGCCCTGGCGCTCCCGCAGGGGTGGCACGTCCGCGGGCGCGATGGGGCACGGGCGCGCGTGCGGTGGGGCTCTTGCGCGCGCGCGGGGGTGACATGGGGCGCTCGCGTGATGAGGTATCACCCCCAAAAAGCAAGTTATGCTTGGTATTTTGTTGCGATTTTTTGCAGGCATGGTTAGAAAAATGTAGAGATCGCATCTGCAAAATTCCAGAATTTTTTGACATCTTTTTTTATTATTTGATTTTTCAAAGGCAAAAAATGTCAAAAATTCTGGAAAATTGAAAATTCATCCAAAAAAGGTGCCGCTTGTTGGATTAATTCCTAAAATCCTTGAATCAAATTTAGGATGCAAAACATCAATGCCTTCTGAGGAAAAATCGAAGGAACCCATAAAAAATGTGGATTTTTTGACCCCCCGGCCACTGGCACGCGCCTTGGGGGTCTCAGCCGAGCCTTTGCACGCGCGGGGTGTCCCTGGTGCGTTAGGTGGGCCGTTGTGTTTTCTGGGCAATAACTTTTGTCTCCGTCATCCCATTGCGTTTTCATGTGGCCCATCTGGCCACGGACTCAGCTTTGGGGTCCGGACAACTATTGTATGTTGAAATTGAGAAATTCTTCTGGTTGGGGGTCGATTTCAAGCGGGCACAATGAGAAGTGTCCGGACGTGCGTGTTAAGTCGTATACCAACGATGATCGTTGTGGACTATCGGCGACATGGGCGATAGTAATGGCATCGTCTTGTGCCTTCTCGACCGTAATGGTTGTGTTTGTCTCCGGAGAACCAATTTTGCCACCATCACTTCGGTCTCAAACCCTTTTAACAAGCCAAGGGTAACAAAGAGCTACAATACCCACACCGGCAACATTAGGGCGCAGAGTCACGAGACTCTCACACTCGGGCAAACACGTGGGGTTTTGTCATAATCCCTTTCGTGCAATAACGGAGGGCTCGACTGTAGCAATACTTGGTAGCAACCCCAACAAAACCCCCTCTTAACAATTTTCCCACCATCACTTCTAGTCTCAAACCCTTTTAACAAGCCGAGGGTAACAAAGAGCTACAATACACACACCGGGCAACATTAGGGCGCAGAGTACGAGATTCTCACACTCAGGCAAACATGTGGGGTTTTGTCATAATCCCTTTCGTGCAATAACGGGAGGGCTCAGCCTGTAGCAATGCTCGGTAGAAACCAACAAAAACCCCCCTCTTAACAATTTTCCCACCATCACTTCCGGTCTCAAACCCTTTTAACGAGCGGAGGGTAACAAAGAGCTACAATATGCACACCGGGCAACATTAGGGGCGGAGTTCGAGATTCTCAAGACTTTCATAAACACTCGTGGTTTTGTGTCCGACCCTTTCGTGCCGGCAGCGCCACGCCGCGCCTGGTGCATGCCCGTGTCACCCCCACCCAGCGCCAGTGGACCCAGCGCGCGCCCATGTCACCCCGCGCGCCGCCGGTGGTCCCCCCAGCGCGCCCGGTTTTCACCGTGCACGCGCCCGTGAATTCAGCCAACATTTCTACCAACGCTTTGTGAGGTGCCCGCCATGACTTTGGGGTTTTGTTCCCAGCCATTCCGATCAATGATAGGAGGGTCAACCAATCCCAATCGTAATGCCTGAGCAACCAACACTTGGGGTCTTGTCGTCAAAGACTTGGGATTTCTAGCCCAGCGGCCTGCTCAACAGGGATTCGGCCACGTTGCGGCCTTGAACAGCACAAGCCAACACTTGGCATATTCCGTGGCAACCAGAAGAGTGATTTGCAACCTCTAAAACTTTTCTGTTAAAACGTAAGAGATTGAGTGGGAGGAGGGACGAATCGTAGCTTAGCCTAATGAATTGTTGGAAATGTGTCCATAAAGTGGGATGTAATTTGTTATTTATGAAATGACAAATGTAAGACATTATTATTTTGCTGATTTTATAAAATAAGATAAAGTTATGTTTTGACACATACTCAAGAGTGTTTATGATATTGCTTAGTCCATAAACTGTTACCAACGAAAGAAGAGTCGGGAACCTCGCGGACAAACTCTTCCGATACAGGTTTAAAATAGATATTCGCAGTCTTAGGATTGATTGGGCAATCGAATCCGATTATGACTGTTAGATCGAACCATGTGATGCTTTGGTCTCGGGGCATGGGAGTTGGACTCTGTGGTTGATCTAGACATGCTCGCAACATGTTGAATAGACCATGTGATTGATTAGGTTAGAGTAAAACCGTTTACACAACTCTAAACCTAATCATCACAACTTAAGTATATTTGTATAATTATCTTAATCCTCAAGTGAATGCGTAGCTCAACTTAGTATCTCATGATCTTTGATTCGCCAATGAGATTAGTTCCAGATTATTGAACGACATCTCGGTTATTGGGATCATGACAATATTAAGTTGGAGTTATGTGATTCACAGATATGGAATTCGTAAAAATAATATCACCTCATGCTTTATTGACGGTGTGTGAATAAATAAACCAGGCCTGGTATTCAATGATGATATTCATTGATTAAGACATCGTAACATGTGCGAGACATCTTACGAACGTTTGTCTTTCTTATTCACGGTCATATAAAGGAGTTGAGGAAATAATGATTAGAATGGTAAAACGGTAATATTATATACACCATTCTGATCACCGATATTTACTGAAGGATAATAATGCATTTACACTGTGGACCGTGTGATAAATTGTATCAACACCAAAAGAAAAATTAGCGCACATGAATCGAGAGATTATTCGGCATCGAACTTTTAGTGGAGTTATGACGATGTCGAATTAAATATGTCGATAACTTATAGGGATGAGTTAGTCGAATATTGTAATTCCATAGCTTTGTTCATGTGGGTCCATTCGGTCTCAAGGCTAGCTCTAATAAATGGGAAAAACAGAACCGATAATTATGTTTAAATTCATTGTGTTATTTTTTTCATTTATTTGATAATTGAAAAATAAAAAGAATGAGTTTTGAATTTTGAAATTAATGGAGATTAATTTAAAATTCAAAATGAAATTTAAACATGATTTTATTTGGCAACTAAAGGAAAGAGAAAAGTGAGATTTTATTTTGGGAAAATTCGAAATCCTTTGCCTTAAGGGGATTTCGAATTTTGTCTCCAAATGGGGAAGGAAATTCGAAAATCCCTGCCATGTAGGGATTTTCGGATTTCAACCTAGGGTTAAGAAGAAATTCGAAAATCCCATCTAGGGTTTGAGTTTTTGAATTTTCTCCTATATAAGGATATTATTGAAAACCCTAGGAGAGAGTCTTTTGGAGAAAAGAAAAGAGTTCACACTTTCCTTAGGGTGGCCGGATTTTGTAGAGACAAAATAGAAGGAAAAAAAGTTTCCTTAGGTTTTTGAAAAGAGCCCACTCTCTCATCCTAAAAATCGTAGAGTCATAGCCTTGAATCAACGAGTGGTTTTGGTGTGATCGTGGCAATAAACAACGATCTTGTTTCACGGCAATTCTCCATCTTGGAACGTGAGATAGTGATACAAGATCCTTGCGGTCATTTAATTCAATCGTCACAAAGGTATGTGAGATATTCTAATCCTTTGTCCATAAACATATATCATGCATGCATCTCTCGTTGTGGTTTACGTTTAATTATGAATTAAATGGATATGATAAAATTTTTGAAATTCCGCCTACAATATTGTTGTTGTTTTTAAATGATTTTTCATATATAAATCACAATAAGATCCTACAATTGGTATCGTAGACTAGGGCTATTGATCATGCATGATTTATGTTTATGCGATTGAATGTATGATATGTGTTGATATTGGCATCTTGCATGAATATATGATGAATTCAAAATTGTTTTGATTCAATATGTGATTGGATCCCGATCGATTGGCTCTAGGTTTTTAATTACACCATATTGGTGGTTTATGTTTTTTTTTCTCTAGAAAATAATGTAAGCCATTAAAGGGCATAGGAAATTTTGTAATTTAAATTTCCGGAAAATATTTTTGTGTCGTGCCGGCCGCGCCGTCGCCGCCGCCGCCCGCCAAGACGACTCCCAGACTCTCCTCCACCACTAGCCCGGCCAAACCCTTCCCTGGGTTTTGGTCAGGCGGCATCAGGGTTTCGAAACCTAGTATGCGCTAGGGTTTCCTGAAACCCCAGCGGGCTGCAGGCCCTGCCCAGCGAGGAGCCGCAGGCCTATGGCCGATGGCCTTGCCCAGGCAAGGGCCGCGCCCCTAGCGCAGGGCCAAAGGGCCGCCGCAGGCCCCGCCCAGCACGGCCACAGGCCTTGCCGAGCAAGGGCCACGCCCCGCCTGTGCACCGCCACAGGCCTTGCCCAGCAAGGGCCCGTGGCCCGGCCACTGGCCTTGCCGAGCAAGGGCCGCGGCCCAAGCAATGGGAGCAAGGCCTGCCTGGCCTGGCAGCCCCATGCTGCGCCAGTGCAGGGCCTGCCCAGCCGAGAGAAGGTGGGCCCAGATTGTCCCGGCCCAGCCAAACAAAAAAAAAAAAATAATAATAATAATATTTTTTTATTTTCACTTTTCGTGGGATCGAGAGAAGAAAAATTGAGAAGATGCCAAGAAGACAAGATGAAGAAAATTATTGTAATTATTTTCATTTGTTTTTATGGGTTGTAATTAGAAATGAGCCATAGAGAGGTTAAATTGTAAATGTATGATTTATTGTTTAATCTCGCATCATTATAACATGCCATATAGGATATAGAGATGCCAATATCAAATTGCCATGCAAGCATGTTCATGCATCATTGTAGTTTAATATTATAAATTGTTATAATAATAAATGCAATGGGTAAATTTTATAAAGAGTTATAAAATACAACAAATTTATAAGGGTTATAATTTTGTTGAATTATTAATTGGACTTAATTTCAAAACAAAATCCATTTTTCAAAAAAGCTAAGTGGGAGGGTCGTTTTGCGTTGAAACGCGTCCCAAGGTCTCCGACTTTAGCCCCCGATCGTGACATGTGGATAGGTTAAGAACCACCTTAGTGGTCCTCACTTCAATGGGAGAAACCCATGAAACATGTCGCTAAGGAGTCATCAAAGTTGCTTATAGAAGATAAGACTCGAAAAGGAAGTAGTGAGGCGAGACCATCCCTAGATGGATCGTTAGTTCATAACAACCTCTAGAGTCGATTAGTCGGTTAAACACTTAGACTAAAGATCATTGTAATCTCCCATAGGAGCTAGGCAATGGATCTAAGGTGACCAAAAGATGGTGATTGGTTGCACTAGATGTAGAGACATCTTGTAAAGTGGACCAAACGAGAGGAGTCTCGATGCGATAGGAGGCTTCACGACGCCACCCCTAGGTGGGACGTGTTGCCGTTTATGATCACAACACCATAGATGAAACATTTTTTAAGGATTTTATTTATGTTTAAGTATTTGCATTCATGCATCATACTTCTCTTAAATATAAGCAAATTACCAACACCGCTTTATTTTATTTTTCAAAAATTATGTCTTTATCCCCAATCGCGCAAATTCTTAGTACAAACAAACTAGTGGGTGAAAATTACGTTGATCGGAACGTAACCTCGATATCGTATTGATTGGTAGACAAGCACAAGCATGTGCTCACCACCCCACCCTCTTGAGCCGAATGATGATTCGACTCAAGAAGAGCGAGACGACATACTTTGCTTGATGCGTTCGATGAGATTGCTAGGTGCTATATCTTAGCATCAATTAGCAATGTGTTGCAACAACAACATCGGAACATCTTTGGGCCGCAGATATGATCTACAGCATTTCTGAAATGTTCGGAAGCCAGGGGCCGTCAAGCCAAGCAAGCTGCAGCGATCGCGAACTTCATGAACTGCGGATGAAATCCGCACTCCTGCTCGGGACCATATGCTATTGATCATAAGTCACCTGAATGAGATGGAGCTCATGGGAGCTGAAATAGATGGAGAGACTCAAGTGGATATGATCCTAGAGACTCTCCCGGAGATGTTTGACAACTTCAAACTCAACTCGCTCTATGAATAAGTTGAGCTATACACTCCCAGAACTCATGATGGAGCTTGAACTCACGGAAACTCTGCTTGCTTAAAGGCAAAAAGGAGAATGGAAAGGCAAACCTTCAAGCGAAGCCTTCCACCTCTGGTGCCAAGAAACAGAGAAAGCCCGCAAGAATAAGAAGAAGCCGGCTCAGAAGGCAAGAACGCCGCAAAGGTAGACAAGAGTATTGACAAATGTCACCATTGCAGAAATGTCCGGCCACTGGAAACGAATCGTCCTACATACCTCAAGGAGGTCAAAGCTAAAGGTACATTGCTTGTTACCAAGCCTGTTTTGTGGTCGACTCTACTTTTTCTTGGATTGTAGACTCGAGCCACTAATCATGTTTGTTGTTCTCTGCAGGGGGTTCAGGGAAACAAAAAGGCTTAGCAAGGACGAGTTCAACTTCCGCTGGGGAATGGAGCATCGATGTCGTTAACACACCGTTGGAAGTATTAAATTAATTTTTGAGAACAGTTTTATTGTTTTGAACAATGTTTATTATGTCCCGGTTTTTGGAAAAACCTTATTTACGTAGCCCGCTTGATTGAGCAAGGATATTCTTTGGATTTTAATAATGATGTTATTGATTCTAAAGAATGGCTTCATGATTACTTCTACAATCATGATAAACAATGCTTTCTACATTAAACCAAATATTCCAACGATTTATGATAATGAATTGAATGATGATTCAATGAGAGAAAGTAAGAGATTGAGGTTAGACTCAATTGATCAAACCTACAAATGGCATCTACGTCTTGGACATATTGGCCTTGACAGGATTAAAAGGTTGGTAAGAGACGGTCCCTTGCAAACCTTAAGTGTAGGCTCACTACCTACATGTGAATCCCGCATAGAAGGAAAAATGACCAAGAGACCCTTTTCAACAAAAGGGTAATAGAGGCGATGAATGCCTAGAAGTCGTACATAGTGATGTATGTGGGCCATTCAATATCCAAGCAAGAGGAGGATATGAATATTTCATAACCTTCATCGATGACTATTCTCGTTTTGGTCATATTTATCTAATGCGTCAAAGTCCGAAACCTTTGAAAAGTTCAAAGAATTCAAGGCCTTGGTTGAAAAGCAATTAGATAAACAGATCAAAACACTACGATCCGATCGTGGTGGTGAATACTTGCTGGGAGAGTTCAAGACTTTCTTAAAGAAGAAGGTATATTTTCTCAACTCGACCGCGCCAGTACTCCTCAGCAGAATGGCGGTCTGAGAGAAGGAATCGAACTCTATTAGACATGGTTAGATCAATGATGAGTTACTCATCTCTTCCAGATTCCTTTTGGGGATATGCCTTGGAAACAAAGAAAGATACATTCTGAACCAAGTTCCATCTAAGGCGTACTGAACTCCATATGAAAGATGGAGTGGCAAGAAGTCATCTCTTGCCACACCAGAATATGGGGTTGTCCGGCACATGTGCTTAGAAAGAAGACCGGTAAGTCGACTAGTCGTTTAGAACTGTGCCTATTTGTAGGATATCCCAAAGGAACAAAAGGCTATATCTTTTATAGTCCCATCGATCGAAAAACATTCGGCGTCAGACGAATGCTCGTTTTTTGAAGAGGATTTTATAAAGAATATGAAGCCAAGAAGCAAGCTTGTACTTGAGGAATTGACTGGTGAAAATGTTCATGCAACATATCCGCAATCTATTCCTGAACCGACAACAGATGAACCACAACAAGAACTAACACCAGTGGAGCCTCGACGTAGTGGGAGGGTTGTGAGACAACCTGATAGGTACATGTCTTATGGAGACGCATTATATGCGCCTCAGATTTAGACATCGACGAACCTGCCTCCTACTTGCAGGCCATGGAAAGTTCTCACAAACCTATGGCATGAAGCCATGGACGCCCAAAATACAATCGATGTATAAAAATGGCGTATGGACTCTAGTAGATCCTCCTGAAGGGGTAAAACCCGTAGGGGTGTAAATGGATCTACAAGAAGAAGAGGGGTCCGGATGGGAATGTAGAGACATTCAAAGCAAGGTTTGGTAGCCAAGGGCTACACCCGAAAAGAAGGCATCGACTATGAGGATACCTTCTCTCCCGTAGCCATGCTTAAATCCATCGTAATTCTTCTATCCATTGCTGCCGCTTTAGATTATGAAATCGCGGATGGATGTAAAGACAGCTTTTCTGAATGGCAACTGGATGAGCGCATTTACATGGCACAACCAGATGGATTCATTGAAAAGGGTCTAGAAGAAAAGGTTTGCGAATTGCGTAAGTCCATTTATGGACCAAGCGAGCATCCGATCATGGAATATCGATTCGATGAGACCGTTAAAACTTATGGTTTTGTTCACCAATGGATGAGCCTTGTGTGTATAAGTCGATACAAGAAGGCAAAGTGGTTTTCTTAGTCTTATATGTAGATGACATACTACTCATTGGGAATGATGTAGGAAGACTAATCGAGGTTAAGCTCGCTCAGCAGCGGTTTGACATGAAGGATCTAGGAGAAGCTGCCTATGTTTTGGGAATTCGGATCTTTCGAGATCGAAAGAACAAACAATTGGCACTGTCTCAAACATCCTACATCGATAAGGTAATGGACCGATTCGCTATGCAAAACTCTAAAAAGGGTTATCTACCCTTCAGACATGGAGTATCCCTCTAAGGAGCAGTCTCCCAAGACTCCTCAAGAAGAGGAAGACATGAGCCGAGTTCCTTACGCTTCAGCCGTGGGAAGCCTCATGTATCGATGCTTTGCACCAGACACGATATATGCTATGCAAGATGGCGTGGTGAGTAGATTCCAGTCAAACCCCGGACCCGAGCACTGGGTTCTTGTAAAGCATATCCTCAAGTATCTTAGGAGAACGAGGAACTATATGCTTGTATATTCGGTACTGACCTGAATATGACGGGATATACCGATTCCGATTTCCAATCGGATAAGGATTCCAGGAAATCCACTTGGGATCGATGTTTGTCCCGAATGGAGGTTCGGTGGTATGGAGGAGCATCAAGCAGACTTGCATAGCCGACTCCACCATGGAGGCCGAATATGTGGCAGCTTGTGAAGTCAGCGAAAGAGGCTCAGATGGCTTAAAAAGTTCCTTGTTTCACCGGAAGTTGTTCCGGAAGTCGATAGGCCCATGGTAATCAGACATATAACAAAGGGGGCTGTAGCAAACTCTAAGGAGCCTAGAAGCCACAAAAGGTCCAAGCACATAGAGCGGAAATACCACCTCATCCGTGAGATTGTACAAAGAGGCGATGTTGAAGTAACAAAGATATCTACACATGACAACTTGGCGATCCATTCACAAAGGCTTTATCTGGTAAAGTCTTGATAGGCATCTGGAAGGTTTGGGCATGCGAGATTGTACACACCTACTTTAAGTCCAAGTGGGAGTTTGTTGGAAATGTCCATAAAGTGGGATGTAATTTGTTATTTATGAAATGACAAATGTAAGACATTATTATTTTGTTGATTTTATAAAATAAGATAAAGTTATGTTTTGACACATACTCAAGAGTGTTTATGATATTGCTTAGTCCATAAACTGTTACCAACGAAAGAAGAGTCAGGGAACCCGCCGGACAAACTCTTCGATACAGTTTAAAATAGATATTCGCAGCCTTAGGATTGATTGGGCAATCGAATCCGATTATGACCGTTAGATCGAACCATGTGATGCTGGTCTCGGGGCATGGGAGTTGGACTACGTGGTTGATCTAGACATGCTCGCAACATGTTGAATAGACCATGTGATTGATTAGGTTAGAGTAAAAACCGTTTACACAACTCTAAACCTAATCATCACAACTTAAGTATATTTGTATAATTATCTTAATCCTGAAGTGAATGCGTAGCTCAACTTAGTATCTCAAGATCTTTGATTCGCCAATGAGATTAGTTCACGCTTATTGAACGACATCTCGGTTATTGGGATCATGACAATATTAAGTTGGAGTTATGTGATTCACAGATATGGAATTCGTAAAATAATATCACCTCATGCTTTATTGACGGTGTGTGAATAAATAAACCAGGCCCGGTATTCAATGATGATATTCATTGATTAAGACATCGTAACATGTGCGAGACATCTTACGAACGTTTGTCTTTCTTATTCACAAATATATAAAGGAGTTGAGGAAATAATGATTAGAATGGTAAAACGGTAATATTATATACACCATTCGATCACCGATATTTTTACGAAGGATAATAATGCATTTACACTGTGGACCGTGTGATAAATTGTATCAACACCAAAAGAAAAATTAGCGCACATGAATCGAGAGATTATTCGGCATCGAACTTTTAGTGGAGTTAGACGATGTCGGAATTAAATATGTCGATAACTTATAGGGATGAGTTAGTCGAATATTGTAATTCCATAGTTTTGTTCATGTGGGTCCATTCGGTCTCAAGGCTAGCTCTAATAAATGGGAAAAACAGAACCGATAATTATGTTTAAATTCATTGTGTTATTTTTCATTTATTTGATAATTGAAAAATAAAAAGAATGAGTTTTGAATTTTGAAATTAATGGAGATTAATTTAAAATTCAAAATGAAATTTAAACATGATTTTATTTGGCAACTAAAGGAAAGAGAAAAGTGAGATTTTATTTTGGGAAAATTCGAAATCCCTTGCCTTAAGGGGATTTCGAATTTTGCTCAAAATGGGAAGGAAATTGGAAATCCCTAAGCCATGTAGGGATTTTCGGTTTTCAATCCTAGGGTTAAGGAGAAATTCGAAAATCCCATCTAGGGTTTGAGTTTTTGAATTTTCTCCTATATAAGGATATTATTGAAAACCCTAGGAGAGAGTCTTTTGGAGAAAAGAAAAAGAGTTCACACTTTCCTTAGGGTGGCCGGATTTTGTAGAGACAAAATAGAAGGAAAAAGTTTCCTTAGGTTTTTGAAAAGAGCCCACTCTCTCATCCTAAAAATCGTAGAGTCATAGCCTTGAATCAACGAGTGGTTTTTGGTGTGATCGTGGCAATAAACAACGATCTTGTTTCACGGCAATTCTCCATCTTGGAACGTGAGATAGTGATACAAGATCCTTGCGGTCATTTAATTCAATCGTCACAAAGGTATGTGAGATATTCTAATCCTTTGTCCATAAACATATATCATGCATGCATCTCTCGTTGTGGTTTACGTTTAATTATGAATTAAATGGATATGATAAAATTTTTGAAATTCCGCCTACAATATTGTTGTTGTTCAAATGATTTTTCAT
>JABXEQ010000168.1:7500-22500 GCA_012066045.3 Morus alba | reverse complement strand
CAACCTTTCTTGTCATGACTCCTTCACCTAGTGTGAACACAGACTTGAATGTTGACTCTCAAAATCCACGTATGACTCATAGTCAAAGTCTATGTATCCAGTGAAAGACAACTCTTTCACTGACTAAACTATCTTATAGTTTTTTTATTTTCCTTATATACTTAAGGATACACTACACGACCACTCAATGATAAAATCTTGAGTTTAACTGACAACGACTAACTACTCCCAATTGAATATCATATATTCGGGCTTGTAAAGAATAAGAACATCTTCTTTTCTTTCATTTGAAACATCTTGGTTTTGATCAAATCCATAAGACTTAATAGCCTCATCAAACCCGATATTCCATGATCTAGAAGTTTGCTTCAATCCATAAATGGATCTCTACAGGTTTGCGGACTTTACGCTCTAGGCCTTTCTCTATGTAACCCTCTCCGGCTGATCGATATAGATTGTTCCCTTAAGATAGCCATTCAAAAAAGTCATCTTTGACATCCATCTGCCATATCTCATATTCAAAATATGTCGTTATGGCTAAGAGTATTCGGATAGATTTAAGCATGGTCTCTGGTGAGAGAGTTTCCTCATAGTCAACTCCCTCTTTGTGGGTATAACCCTTAACCACTAGCCTTGCTTTATAAGTCTCTACTTTTCCATCCGTATATCTTATTCTCTTGAAGATCCACTTGCATCCAATGCATTTTACCCCTTCGGGTAGATCTACAAGTTGCCAGACTGAGTTAGAGTACATGGACTCTAGTTCGAGTTTCATAGATGCTTGCCACTTTTCCTTATCAAATAATCCATCGTAGCTTTAAAAATCAACGGATCCTCCTTACCGTCATCAGCAGTGACGATATGTGTTTCCTCAGTATACCGGTCAGGTAACATGCTTACCCTCCCACTACAACGAGGTGCCACTAGAGTTTGATTAGGAATCGTGATCATTCTTAGCGTTCCAACAACTCTTGTCAGTTGTGGTCCAATCTTATTGGAAAGTAACTTTTCCAAAACTTTGCTTCTAGGCTTGAAAACTATCATATAGTCATGCTCTAGAAACGTGGCATTTGTCGATACAATTACCTTTGATTCTTATGACTATATAAAATAATCATTCTTTTGTCCCCATTGCATATCCCATAAACATGCCTATTTTCGATCTTGGTTCCAACTTCCCAGTCTATAGTTTCATCACATGAGCCGGACACCCCCTATGCGAATATGCTTCAAAACTAGCTTTCGACCATTCCACAACTTTAGGGGTGTCTTTGGTATAGACTTAGATGGTACTAGATTCAAAATATACATGGTGGTTCTTAGGGCATAATCCCGGAACGAAGCAGGAAGTGAAGAATAACTCAACATTGATCTTATCATGTCAAGCAAAGTTCGATTTCTCATTTCGGCTACACCATTCTGCTGTGGTGTACCGGGTGTAGTCAATTGGGATACCACACCTTCTTCAATCAAGAAATCCTGAAACTCTTAGTCCAGGTATTCATCCCCTCAATCTAATTGAAGTGTCTTGATTGTTTTACCTAACTGTTTTTCAACTTCTGCTCGGAATTCTCTAAACTTTCTAAAAGTTTCAGATTTCTGTTGCATTAGGTAAACATAACCATATCTCGAATAATCATCAATGAAAATGATGAAATATTCATAACCTCCTTTGTCTTGGACGTTTAACGGTCCACATACATCCGAATGTATTAGCTGAAGAGGTTATGTGGCTCTTTCTCCTTTTGTCATGGAAGGCTCGTGGTCATTTTGCCTCCCAGACAAGATTCATTGGCTGGACGCTCACTAACTTTTAGTTTGCGTAAAGGACCATCCTTTACCAGTCTTTAAATCGTGTTTAGGCTAATATGACTAAGTCTAAGATGCCACATATATGTGTTATTTATCGTGAGAGATCCTTTGCTCATTATTCTTAAATTTGGCAACTTTTGAACTTTTCAATATTTTGCAGTGAGCCAGGCATCGGTTTAAACGGTATAAACCATTTTCCAAATATCTAGAACATATATCGGAACCATTCCGAAAGATGTGGACTAGATTTTTATTTAAAAGCAATTGTTCAAATAATTTGGAATTAGAAATCAAATTTCTGTTTATGCTTGGAGGGAAATAAACATTGTTCACAACAAGGTATTTCCAAAATTGAAGTCTAACTTCTCCCACTGCTTTTTGCCAATATCCTCGCGGTATTCCCACTTTTATCGCGTAGTCCCTGATGGCAAGCTCTTTGTAAGAACTAATATTTTGCAAAGAAAACCAAAACATGATTAGTTGCTCCCGAATCAACTATCCAGGACGAGGAATCACCCTCTACTAAAGATGTTTCTAGAATTAGTAAATCTTATTTACTTTGATTCATTTTCTTTGTTTTGGTGGAAACATTTTCCATTCAAGCGCTAAAACTTAGTAAAGAAAACAAACATGATTAGTTATTCCTGAATCAACTATTTAGGATAAGGAATCACCCCTTTTTACTAAACATGTTTTAAGAACTAGCAAATCATATTTGCTTGAGTTCCTTTCTTTATTTCGGTGGAAACGACTTTCCTTGTAAGAACTAAGACTTAATAAAGAAAACAAACATGTGTAGCAACTCCCGAATCTACTATCCAGGAATAAGGAATTACCCTTTTTACTAAACATGTTTTTAGAACTAGCAAATCGTATTTGCTTGATTCCTTTTCCTTTATTTTATTGGAAACAACTTTCCTTTTGTCTTTTACTCAGGCCCTTACAGTATTTAGCCAACCCTTTTGTTTTATGGTTTTTCAGATATGGTATCTGATGACTGCATTATCTCATAAGCTGTCTCCATGCCTTCATACTTCTTGTGAATTACCACGCACAACCCTAGCCAACAGTTAGCTACTGTATTTTCATTAAGGACAGGAGGACAATCCTCCATTTGGGACAAACTTATATTCATCACATGAATGTAAGTTGTTTATGTTACTTTACCACTTCGCATAGTTTATCTCTAGTCAGTGTTTCAGTTTTGTATAGTGAGATTATAGGATTTGACATATTGCTGGAAATAAGCAGAATATTCATCTAATCAATTTATGTGCATGAATATCAAAACATGTGAATTTAGGCACAATTAAATACGATGCATGATGCACATGAAAAATACATAAATCATGTTTTAATTTTAGGTGCCAACGATAATCCAATTTACCACGAATATAGTGCCACCGTAGGGTAGGTCAAAATATCGCAAATTGAACCGAGACCTTCTCAATTAATAAATATAATCAAAATATCTCATATTTTCATATTTATTAACTACCGTTATTTTGGTCAAAAATATAATCAACAATTTGATTATACTTTTATGAGTGTAACCCATCATTTTAGATTCTACAGACTTAACTCCGGAGTGCCGCCGTAGGGTAGGTCAAACCGGAAATACATCCATGAATCCTATTGCAAGGAAGTCAACCTTGTTATTGATCCGAAAGAACACTTTCCGTAGGGAGTGCGAAATCGGTGCCTGATTAACGCCCAAAAGTGATGTTCACAAGCAGTCAATTGTAGCACAGAAGGGCGGTCGTATCCACAGAGAGATAACAAAATAATAAGAATGATTAGCAGAATAAGAGTGTTAGAGAAAAGTGAATTAAAGCAAAAGAAGAGTTTTTGAGATTTTGTTGCAAATAAAATAGAAATGAGGGAATTTGTATGAAGAAAATTCAATAATAAACACGGTAAGGTGTCAAGAATCCCTAATGTTTCGTTCACCAATTTCAGTTTTGATTCACAAAATAAAAGAACTAAATAGATTAAATCTCTATGTTCACTCCGAAAATATTATTATTACAAGTTATCCAAAATCGACAATATATCAATTTGACAATATTGCAGTACAAGACAATTTATAAAATAATTTGAATAACAAAACATTGCATGACAGAATTACATAAGAAAAGCATGACTGAACTTATATAAAAATTGGCACACAATATTTTGAAAAGTAATAGAAAAATAGATGAGATTTAATTCATTCAGATGTTAAACTTTACAGCACAAGGAATCAAAACCCCGAATTGGGTCACTCAACAGAAGTTCATCTCTAACCTCACCAAGAAAATTCTAGCCTATCTTGCAAAACATTCTCACAAGTTCTAGAGAGAAAATATGAGACCGACAAAGAAGGCGATGAAAACCTGAATATTTAAAAAGCTTTCTAAAACCTTAGGCCAACCCCTCTATTTATAGTGTTCGAGAGGTTGCCCATCAAATAAGGAAATAAATTATAAAACTAGAAAATTACAAAAGAAAAGGAACAAAATAAAATTACACATAAATTAGGAGAAATCACATATTTAATTTGGAGAAGAAATCCGTAATTTGAGGAGAAGAAATCCGGATTGATCACCGCCTGGACACGTGTCGCAAACGTGATTGGAAGCATGGAATTGATCCACCGCGTGTCGCGCTCGGAGTGGCTGGGCGTGTGTTGTAAAAAAAGGCTGTCAGCCTTAGGATTGGGACCCAGCCGGGAAAAAAAAAAAAAAAAAGGAAGCCGCAAAAAAAAAAAAAAAAAAAAAAAGAGGTGAGGGACTCACGCGGAACGCGTTGGAACAAGGGATGGCAAGCGTGTGCGGGACGCGCTCCTGGATTCTGCGTGCCGGTGACGCGCAACGTGGGAGTGGGGAAGGCTGAGAGCAAATGCCCACGGAGAGAGATAGTGGCTTGGCTCAGCCTTTGCGGCTCGCTTTCGGCTTTTACGCGGCTCTCACGTGTGGCTCGGTCAAAGGCTTAAAAATATGACTTTCATGGCTTCTTCTTATGTAGCCTTTACATTAGTTTCATATCTGTAAATAATTAAGCAAAACTAGACAAATTCCAATTAAAATATTACGAATAAAAATAATGGAATTGCTTAATTAAAGCTTAAATATTTTAATATTATATAAATCAAAAGCAGTATTTATGGTGCATTTTCATGCACTAATCACAACCCCCAACCAGCTTATTGCTAGTCTCTAGCAATCCAAGCGCAAGAGAAATCATGTCACGAAGAAAATCAGAGTCTCAACCCGCTTAGTCACCTGAGTACTTCAAACAAACTGTTAGCAAGAAGTCAAAAGATACTATCAAGAGTATTTCAGTCATAACTCCAGAGTCGTGTGTGTGTGGTCCAAACCATAACCTTCTTACCACTGACCATAACACATGTAGCTTTGAAAAATTCACCAAATAGAAGTCTCAACTCCATTGATCTCACAGGTGTCAGGAATATTTTGAGTGCAAAGGTTTTCTCTCATAGAGTTGGAAATGAAACAATCAATGCTCAGTGTGAGGAAGGTCAAATTTAGGACAAACAGTCAAACGAACATTGACCAAAAGATAGGTTAATCAACTACTAGAACATTCCACCATTCTTACCACAAACCTGTTGGTAGCCGAATCGAATTCGGATGCGGAAACGCAGCGGAAAGGCGGATCGTGTATAACAAAAATTTTCATAAAACTTTTGAGATACTCTATAGATTATATTAATTTATGCACCAATAAATTAATCTCATTAATTTATAAGATTCAAGGATCAACCGAAAAAATACCTTGTAGCCGACTCGGATGATATCTTGAATTTCTTTGACCACGAACAGTCCTAGCTCCAAGCTTTATGTTTAGAACACCAAAGTCTTCCACATCAATTCCTTGATTCCACGTAGACGTGTGTGTGGGCACACGTGAGACAAAACGGTTTCTAAAACACTCGAATTTCCACAAACACCAACGCATGCACGATGTGGAATTTTTGGAGAAAAAATATTTTTCACTCTTTTCCCTATGAGAAATTTCGGCCACCCACTTTCTCTAGGGCTGAAAGGTGTTTTAAAATTGTCTCACAATTTTTCATTTATCTCATATTTAAAGAGAAGAAGTCAAACTTCAAAATAGGATCAAATCCTTATCTCCAATTTTGAATTTGGAACAAAAATCCTTCCCCTTATCCTTTGATGGCCGGCCACCCCTAGGGTTTTATCCCTTTGTGTGTGGCACCTAAATAAGATAAGGAAGGAAGATATTTTATCCATTATCCAGTAGTTCAATTTTAATTGATTCAAATTGAATTTAAGTCAAACTTAAATTAATTTGAATTCTAAATTGAACAACTTATCAAATAAGTTTAAATGGATAAATCTAGATATGTTCAAATTCAAATTTAAATAATCTCATTATTTAAATAATAATTAATTCTCAATTAATTATTCTTGAGTATTTAATTTTAGAATTCCGTAATTCTAAAATTCCCATTTTGCCCTTTGTGTCCGCGAATTACAAGGACGACGCGGGGACTAATGGACCTATAATTCTGAGCTCCAATAAAATTAATAATTAATTAAACACTTTAATTAATTAATTAATTCTATTAATTCAATAGTTACTCCACTATAAACTTGGAATTGCACTCTCGGAATTATAGACATTAATTACTTCTAAACCGTGAAGTGTCCATTTGATATAGTCATTGCATATAGATCGATCCTCCATAAATAATTCATAATTAGAGTCTGGTAGAATCCGTTAACCTCTCTAATTACATCTTTATCCTTGAGTACCATTGATTCTCTAATGGATAGTGATTCATAAAACACATTCATGAACCAGAGCGCTCTTACTAATCCAAGTACTGAATCAACACTCAAGAGAATTATTTATCTGCTTCTCTCTCAAGAAGGAATGGATTCCATCTCGTATAATAACATTCCCAACTACCTATTTCATTATGTCTCCAAAATACAAGGAATAGGATTCAGGGTTTCGAATCCGTGCGAGTAAATCAAAAGACATAAATCCATAAATAGGAGTTTGTTAAGAACTCGTGGATTAAGATCATTCTATATATGACCATCGGTAGACTCAATTAGAATTTCTATGCTTAACGGAAATTATTAGAAATTCATATTGTGTCTCGTCCATGTTCCACATAATCTCATTATCACGAAATACACTCATTCAATATCTCGCCATATTAACAAAGTCGGATAACACCGTTCCATTCTAAATGGGAATGACATGTATTAATAATGTTTTAATTAAAGATTCCAAACTTTAATTAAATTCATTATGAATATTACTTTTGATTATTATCCTTAAACATTATCCTCTTGTATATAACACTTATATACTATGTTTAAGGTTACATAAATAATCAAGGAATTTTATTTGATATTCATAAAATATTCATAAATATATGCACATAAAATGATGAATAAACTACTTTATTAAATAAATAATAAATATCCTTTTACATCTCATGCTTTCAGGACACTATTCCCAACAAAACCAGCTTTTGGGATTTCATCCGGGTTAAGCAAAATTTACGAAAATGAACAAAGAGCCAAAAAGAATGCATAAATTACTTTTTTTTTTTTTTTTTTTTTTTTTTGCAGAGACAACCTGTAATGATGAAGTGAATGTAGAAAGGTGTTCTTTTGACAAACAGCTATATAGCATCAAATGTGAGAACAACCAAACTACATAATCTGTGAAATGTTGCTCTTGCTCTCTTTTTTATTTTTTATTTTTTTTTTTTTTTTTTTTTTTTGAAAAGTAAGAAATGAGGCTCTATTACATAAGATCATTCCTATCTAACCCAAAATCCATCCCTCAAGCATATGCACCAAGCATACCACTAACCATGTAATGATGTTCTAACAATGATTTTACCAAATTTCGGAAGGTCAATGAAGGTTCAAAAGTCGTTTTCTCAACTCTCTTAACTCACCAAAAATAAAGCACTTAAACTCGAGAATTTTCTCACCGACATGCATTAACATCCATCTTACCACAAGGTTTAGCGTGTGCAAAAAAGAAACTCGAAGTCATTTCTTAGTAACCAAGACAAATAAAAATTGAATCAAACCAAACATTTTGAAATCATACTCGGATAGCTTTGCAAAAATTTTAACCCAATATCAACATGACAAAAATCACTCTTACGCATGAATATGCTCACCACCCCAACCAAAATCGGGGCGGTGTCCTCGGTGTCAAAAATTATAGAAATATAGAGAAAGAAGACACACAGACGATGAGCTTTCCACTTATAAGCACAAAGATGAGCTTCCGATATGATTCTCCAAAAACACACATAAAAAAAAATGTAAAAAGAAATAAAGAAAACAAAAATCAAAATATGGTACAGAAGATGTGAGCAAACTACTCGGGCTTGGTAAACGGGGTTGTCGAGAATGACCTCTTCCACCGTTTCACCCGCTCAAAGTAATTCTTCTTCGAGGATCCGCTTGTCATGAGTCGCTTTCATTTTTACCTTGATCCTAGAATTGCGCTCTTTCAAAGATGTCGATCAATCGTTGTTCTTGCAATGGATCGAGTTTAGATGAGATGATGACTAGGAATGTGTCTTCATCTCCCAAGAATGCATGTTTTAAGCCCTCAGATGGTTGGGCTAGCTTGACTTCTGGAGCCTCCTCGGTGGATGAATTCGGTTTTTCTCCTTTTGTTGGTAGCTCCTGAAAACATGGTGACCCAAACTTAGTTCCTCTATCTTGTGATTCTTTGAAAATAGCAGAACTGTTAACCACCTCACAAGGATCGGAACTCTCAGATTCAGAATTTTGGAGGAGGTTTTCCAGATCTTCAGAGTTACTTTGCAGCAGAACCCCCTCCTCGACAAGTGTGTCGATCATAAATGTTTGGTGACACTCATCATCATCATGTGGTTGCTTTTGAATATGAAAGATATTCACCTCAAGGGTCATATTCCCGAAAGATATCTTCATGAGACCATTCCTACAATTGATAAGTGCGTTTGCTGTGCCAAGGAAAGGTCTTCCTAGAATGATGGGAATTGATGACTCCATATTCACCACGGATTGTGTATCCAGGACAAAAAAATCCACGGGATAATAAAACCTGTCGATTTGTAACATAACGTCTTCTACTATTCCCCGTGGTCTCTTAATGGATCTATCGGCCGCCTGCGAACAACGGATGTGGGCTTAATCTCCCAAGACCCAATTGCGAGTATCTTGAATAAAGCATGAGGTTCACACTCGATCCTAAGTCTAGTAATGCTTGGCCAATTCATGTGTCCCGATCTGGCAAGAAATGGTAGGACAACCTGGATCCTTATACTTGGTGGTGTTTTTCGCTCAATCATCACTCACTTGTTCCATCAAGAATGCGTCTTCTTGACGTGGTGCTTTCTCTTTATGGTGCACAGATCCTTTATAACCTTGGCATAGGCCGGCACTTGCTTGATCACATGTAGTAAGGGAAGATTGATCTTCAATTGTGTCAAGTGCTCCAGGATCTCACTTTGGTTTTTCGGCACTTTCCCAGCAGGTCGGAGAGCCTAAGGGAAGGGCACCTTTACCGGAATTTTAGTTGGCTCTTCTTTCTCCTGAGCCGATTCTTCATTACTCGAAGTGGTTGTACTTGTCGATGGCGTGTCTAAATTCTTAGCACTTCGAGTAGAGATGGCGTTAACTTCCTTGATATTTTGACCTTCAGAGTTGGAAGTTTGAGCCATGTGTTGTTCCCTCAAATTGGACTGGGCTTGTGACGGAAATCTACCGCGCTCTTGAACGGTTAAAGCTTCTGTCAGCTTTGTGATCTGACTTTTTATTTCCATGTTCTCTTCCACCAGCTGCGTGAGCATTGAATCAACCCTTTGATTCGTCTTATTTTGCGCATCCATAAAAGCTTTTAAGGTATCCTCTAGAGAATTCCCTTTCGGCTGCATGTTATTCTGAGGCGCAAAATATGTCCTTGGTGGTTGAGATTGTTGCTCTAATCTCCATTGTCCTCCAGATGATTGTGCATTTTGATTTGAATCTCGCCAACTGAAGTTCGGGTGGTTTTTCCAACCAGGATTGTAAGATTCTGAGAAAGGTCCATAAGGCTTCTTGTATGTGTCCAATGCATTACACTGCTCCTCATATACCCCTCTCATTTCACTTAAAGTGTGGCAATCCTGAGTTAGATGGCCTATTCCACCACAAACTAAACAGGGCTCATGTGCCTCTGTCCTTGCCACTATGTAGGGTCCTTTACTATCTTTACTTTTGAGGGCCTCAATTTGCTTCGTCAAAGCTTCAACTTGAGCCTTGAGACTGTCCTCTTCCCTTAATTGATAAACTCCAACTGGTCGGGATCTACTGGTGTTCTCAGTAACACTCGGCCCAGTCCAAGTATGAGCTTTCTCCGCTAACTCGTTCAGGTACTCGATAGCTTCATCAGGATCCTTCTGGAGAAAATCTCCATTGC
Organism: Morus alba; assembly: GCA_012066045.3. NCBI lineage: Eukaryota > Viridiplantae > Streptophyta > Magnoliopsida > Rosales > Moraceae > Morus > Morus alba. The sequence continues at coordinate 12,231 of JABXEQ010000168.1, read as the reverse complement.
ACATCATCTCAACAAATTGGCGCTCTCGGATTGTGAGTCCATCGTAGAAATAGCTTACGAGGCGTCAACTTTCATATCCATGGTGGGGACACAGATTTAACAGATCTTTAAAACGCTCCCAAGCTTGATAGAGTGTTTCGTTTTCCTTCTGAGCGAAATTTGAGATCTGTCGTTTCAAATTGTTGGTCTTATGGTGTGGGAAATACTTGTTGAAGAATGTCGTCGTCATTTCTTCCCACGTACCAATAGACCTGGGCCTAAGAGAATACAACCAGCTTTTGGCCTTGTCCTTCAGAGAGAAAGGGAAAAACTTCAATCTGACGGTGTTTGCGGCCTCAGCACGGCTGTGAAAGGTGGCCACCACCTCTTCAAACTCCCGGATGTGTACATACGGGTTCTCGTTCTCTAATCCGTGAAAGGTTAGGAGAAGTGCAATCATGCCCGCCTTGAAATCCGTGGGCGGCGCATTTGGCGGGGAACATGATGCACGATGGGGTGGCCGTCTTGGCGTTGGGTGCGGTAATCTTGCAACGTCCCCGCTTTGAACTTCCTCGTGTTGTGCCATTGCGAATAGATTTTGAAATGCGAATTCCAACGACGAGTGTGAAGACGGAGACCTAGAAGACAGAGTCGGATAGAATTTCACTAGGGGTTTCTAAATTTGGACGTTGAGCAAATCTCCTAGTTCGTCTCTATACCGATGCATTCACCCTAAGCGGCTCTTTTTTTTATTTATTTTTAAAATTTTTTGTTTTTTTTTTTTATTTTTAATCAAAAAGAAAGTAATTGTATAATAACGTGAATTGTAACCACCGAGAGTGCTCCTAGGAAAGACTATAGCTCTTGGCTCAATGAATAGTCTCCTAGACAGAGCAACATTCCCAGAAAAGATTGGTGGGGCGAGGCCCACTTAAGTACCAACTTTCCTAGACAGAACTCCCTCAGATTATACTTTCCACGTAACCACACAATTATTCTCAAAATCAATTACTAAATTTTATTGAGTAAATTATGAAATGTAATCTAATCAATGGAAACTATTCCTAAAGTCAAAAGCCTAAATCTACCAAATTATGAGAATCCTAGATTAGGAATCTAAATTAGTCAATTAATTACCATCTTAATTAATGAAACTATAAAAAGGAAAAATTAAATTAGGCAACAATTAAAATATACAAATGAGGAAACAAAATAAAATCTTAATTTACCAAAAATAAAAGATTACAAAATCAAATCACAATTAATTCCAAAACACAAATCTTAAAAGTGTGAGATTGTTTTTTTTTTTTCAACCTAAACTACGGATAATAAAAAAAATGATAAAAGAAACTTTTTTTTTTTTTTTTTTTTTTTTCGATTAATGGACGACAACAGAAAAAAAAAAAAAAATGTAACAACTTGAACAAAAGCACGTTAACTTGCAGGCTCCAGCCAACTTTCTTTTTTTTTTTTTTTTTTTGAAAATCAAATTTTAATAAAGAGAAAACGCTAACAAACTAAAAGTATAAAATAAAAGACAAAGAAAAGAAACAGAAACAGAAAGACAAGTGCTGGTGCGGCAAACAAAGATTTTTGTTTTTTTCTGAGTTAAGAAACAGATTACGTAGACAAAAAAAAAAAAAAAAAAAAAAAAATGTACTTACCTCTTTGGCTCAAAATCTACTAATCAATCTTGCTAGTAGCATCTCCCCGGCAACGGCGTCAAAATTTGATTAACGCCCAAAAGTGATGTTCACAAGCGGTCAATTGTAACACATAAGGGCAGTCGTATCCACAGAGAGATAACAAAATAATAAGAATGATTAGCAGAATAAGAGTGTTAGAGAAAAGTGAATTAAAGCAAAAGAAGAGTTTTTGAGATTTTGTTGCAAATAAAATAGAAATGAGGGAATTTGTATCAAGAAAATTCAATAATAAAAATAGTAAGGTGTCGAGAATCCCTAATGTTTCGTTCACCAATTCCAGTTTTGATTCACAAAATAAAAGAACTAAATAGATTAAATCTCTATGTTGACTCCGAAAATATTATTATTACAAGTTATCCAAAATCGACAATATATCAATTTGACAATATTACAGTAAAAGACAATTTATAAAATAATTTGAATAACAAAACATTGCATGACAGAATTACATAAGAAAAGCGTGACTGAACTTATATAAAAATTGGCACACAATATTTTGAAAAGTAATAGAAAAATAGATGAGATTTAATTCATTCAGATGTTAAACTTTACAGCACAAGGAATCAAAACTCCGAATTGGGTCACTCAACAGATGTTCATCTCTAACCTCACCAAGAAAATTCTAGCCTATCTTGCAAAACATTCTCACAAGTTCTAGAGAGAAAATATGAGACTGACAGCAAGACGACAGAAAACTGAATATTTAAAAAGCTTTCTAAAACCTTAGGCCAACCCCTCTATTTATAGTGTTCAGAGGTTGCCTGTCAAATAAGGAAATAAATTATAAAACTAGAAAATTACAAAAGAAAAGGAACAAAATAAAATTACACATAAATTAGGAGAAATCACATATTTAATTTGGAGAAGAAATCCGGTAATTTGAGGAGAAGAAATCCGGATTGATCACCGCCTCGGACACGTGTCGCAACGTGATTGGAAGCATGGAATTGATCCGCCACGTGTCGCGCTCGGAGTGGCTGGCGTGTGCTGTGGCAAAAGGCTGTCGCGGGGACAGTTGGGACCCGCCAGGACAGCTGGCGCACGCTGAGGAAGCTGCAAGTCTGGCAGCGCAGGTGAGGGACCCACGCGAGGAACGCGTTGGAACACGCTGGATGGCAAGCGTGTACGGGACGCGCTCCCTGGATTCTTGCGTGCCGGTGACGCGCGCAACGTGGAGTGGGGAAGGCTGGAGAGCTGGGGCCCACGGGGAGAGAGATAGTGGCTTGGCTCAGCTTGTTGCAGCTCGGCTCGGCTGACGCGGCTCTCACGTGTGGCTCGGCTGAAAGGCTTAAAAATATGACTTTCATGGCTTCTTCTTATGTAGCCTTTTACACTGCTTTCATCTGTAAATAATTAAGCAAAAACTAGACAAATTCCAATTAAAATATTATGAATAAAAATAATGGAATTGCTTAATTAAAGCTTAAATATTTTAATATATATAAATCAAAAGTAGTATTTATGGTGCATTTTCATGCACTAATCGATCTTGCCATGAAGCCCCTTTCGAATCTCACGGTGTTGAACTAATGATGGAGACCAAAGGGGTCGTATTGTCATACAACCCTCTCCCACTCATTATTTTGCAAATATGTATTTTGTTTGAAAAACATCTCATGATTTTCAAATCGAAAAATAAACAATTTATTTTTTCGGATATGTGAAATTCTAAAATTTAACTCTTAAATTTAATTTCACATATAACATTATTTTGCAAATCAATTTTGCAACTTAAATCAATTTAATCATATTAAATCGATTTTCAAATAAGATGGTTCTTATTTTATTTTATTTTTCTAAAACACTTTTATAATAAATAAAATAAACAATAACGAATGCGCATGTATGCATGGCATGTTATAAAAACATATGAGTAGGCACATTATATCTATATGGCATGTTATGTGCATGGACATATATAATATATAATTATTAACATAAAATATAAATATATGCAATCAACTATTGAGATGGATTTGACCGGGTCCCATGGAAAATATAAATTACAACCAAAATCGAATAAATAAATAATTACAATAATTATTTTCTTCCGTTACATCAACGGGTCTTCAATTCTTGAACTCTTCATTCTTTGGCTTCGTTCTTTGTCTTTGGGTCGGTTTCACCTTCTTGGGTCCAGAACTCTTCCGGGTCTCGCTTACGCGCATTACGAGGGTTTCGAAACCCTTGGGCCCGTTTGGGGGCCCCATTGACTGAGCTGGGCAGCCAGCCATGCGCCTGGGGCACGCGCGCGGGATGGCCGCTGGCTGGCGCCCGGGCGTCGCGTCTCGCGGACTATCCGCGCCGCGGCCATGCGCCGGCGCATTTAGGCGCGCAGACTATCCAGCAGCGGCTGGCCCGCGCGCCCGGCCGCGCGGACTATCCGCGCCCGGCCGGCCTGGCCCGCGCGGACTATCCGCGCCCGCCACGCCGGCCGCAATGCGGCAGCCGGACTATCAGCGCTGGCCACGCGCCGGTCGCGATGGGGCACGTGGACTATCCACGCTCGCAACGCGGGCCCGCGCTATGGGGCGCGTGGACTATCCACGCCCGCAACGCCACGGGCCGCTATGGGGGGCGCGGGACTATCCACGCTCGGCAACGCGCCCGCGGCGATGTGGCGCGCGGACTATCCGCGGCCGCCACGCGCCGCCGCCGCTCGTCTACTTGTTGTGGCGCGTTAGCCGCGTCTTCCCGGCCGCGCTGGCCGCGCAGTTGGCGTGCTAGGCGCGACGCTGGCCGCCAAGGGCGCCCCGGCCTTCTTGCTGCGCGATTTTTCTGGGCAATTTCTGGGCATCTTCAAAGGCTTGATACTTGATCTTCAAGGCCTCCTTTTGATTCAAAATCAAAACCCTAATTCTACCCAAAACCTAGAATTACAATAATTCTAATCCTCGACGAATTAAATTACAAATAATTTAATTTGAACGAATTAATGCGATCCATGGAACCATATAATGAACGACCAAATCCATCATCCATACATTCATCATCATGAATCAAATATAAACATCCATAAATGCAAGTGCCTACCCATCACATACAT
>JABXEQ010000167.1:0-18083 GCA_012066045.3 Morus alba | reverse complement strand
GAGCGTTAGCTCATCGGGTTTACTAAAAGCGGGTAACAAAGGTAAGCACCACATATAGTGGTTTGCTTGATGGACATGGGAGGCAAGGGTGGCGGAAATGTCATGGGTGCACGGGAGTGGTCTTTACTACGCCGCTAGAAATTAAATTCACTGCAAAGTAATGTAATATAGAATACTAGTATGTATGTTCGGTTCTAAGAAGAAGATATTACAACCATTGTCTTAGTAAAGAACAACGGACTGTAATAAGTTAAGACAAGTTTTCGGGCACTAGTTTGATATCCGAATCCTTAAAGTAATAGCAAGATGTGTTATTAGTGTAACAACATAACATGTTAAGAACCCGAGGGTTAAAGTAAAAAAAAAAAAAAAATTTACCCGCATATAAACGTAAATTAAAGAGACAATAGTCTAACAATGAATAATGAATTAGACTAAAACTTAGCCCATTAGAAGTAGTATAAGGAACGGCGACCGCGCCGCGAGGGCGCGGGTCGCCACAGTTGGTATCAGAGCGGCGTTCCTACTCCTGCCATGACAAGTCCCGCACCTATGCTTCATCGCAGTCCAGGTAAGTTGAGTCCACGTTACATAGGGCCTTTTGAGATCATTGAAAGAATAGGAAAGGTAGCTTACCGACTAGCTCTACCGCCAGAGTTGGCTTCAGTGCACAGTGTGTTTCATGTAGCAATGCTCCGGAAGTATATCTCGGATCCATCGCACGTGTTACAAAGATGAGCCTATTCAGATTCACGAAGATTTGTCCTATGAGGAACAACCACCCAAATTCTAGCCAGAGAAGAAAGGAAACTCGGAAGTCGTAGTATCCCAATGGTTAAAGTGCAAAGGAAAAATCACAATGTTGCAGAGGCTACTTGGGAAGTAGAAGAAGAGATCGACAGAAGTACCCCCACTTGTTCTGATTTTCGGACGAAAATTCCTTAAGGAGGGGTGAATGTAATGACCGGAAAAATATTAAGTCAAAATCGGACAAAATAAGATTTGATCGTAATTATTTTCCTAATGTAAAGTAGTAGAAATATTGATGTAATCAGGAAAGTGTTATGTAGAAACTTTATATACGGGTAAAATCACCCGAAAAGTGTAAAGTTATAATACTAATATTGTTACAGAAAATTCAGAAATATCGATTGTGAATAGTAAAATATCGGTTAAAAGTTAGAAATTTTAACAGTATATTTTAGTTATGAAAAACTCAAATATTTGGTAAAAGACCAAATGACTAGTTAGAAAAAGAGTAGAAATATTAGAAGTAAGGAAAATGACAAAAGTTCCTCGAAACAGAATTTTTCCGAGTCGCTTAAAAGCGGAAATCTGCGAAAAAAAAAGTACCGCGAGGGTACGCAGCTTTGGGCAATTCTGGATTGTTTAAAATGAAAATTTCAGAAAAAGAAATTGACTATTGAGATACCCAAGAGAAGTGGGTTGAATATGAGAAATTTGACCCAGGTTGCTCGACATCCGTAAAAGATATAGAACCCATGACGGGTGTGAAATTATCGGCACTTGGAAAGAGACTCGCTTTTGAAAAACGGAAAGTTTGGTCTCGATAAGAAAAATGTGGGGAACAGGGAACCACTTAATTTAAGTGTGAAACTTAATTAGAATTAGTAAAATTTAATTATGGAAATTAAAGTAATTATTTTTTTTATTAGAAAGTAAAAAGGAGATATTTTTGGAAATATTAATATAATATTCCAATTGTATTAAAAAAGGCCTACGGATTACATTAGAAGCTATATTTGCTTCTTCTTCAAATTGTGGCCGAGAGACTAGAGAAAAGAGAGAGAAAAGAGAGAAAATCAAGGGAAAATCAAGGAATCACCCGTTTTTTGGCGAAATTTTTCTTCCGCTCAAATTCCGGTAGAAACATAACCCGAGGCATTCTAGCGGAGAATCTCAACTTTTCAAGGTAAGATTTCGGATTTTTCATGAGAAACTGCTTGCTTTTTCATTTTTATGAATAGTAACTCATCTCGGAAAAAATCCGTAAAACTGAAAAACGAAACCGAGGTTTTGTCGGGGACTGTGATAGGAGTTTAATGTGCAAGTATTGAAAGGATTGAACAAATTTTTTTGGATTAACACTAAAAAATCCGGAATACCCTAGAAATGGAGAAAATGTATTTTTGTTCAATTTATGTAGCAATTTGTGTTCGTGAATGTGAATCGACTACAGTACCGAAATCAAGTAAAACGAGTTATTGAAAACTCGGGAAACGAGGAAAATTAAGGCGAAACTCACGAAATTTCCTAAAATCTAGTTAGCAAGCAATGAGTTAGGAATCTGATTCTAGAGAATGGATAACAGTTTTAAACCCTCGGAAACGAATAGATTAAGATTCGTAAACCGAGATACACGAATATGTGTAAATTGCCTCTTGAGCTAGAATTTGGCCTTAAGGGGAAAAAGTCCATAAATGAGTTTGAAATTAGATTTAAGAATCTAAGTATGAGGAATTGTGATTGAATAGGGAATTGATACCTATTTCCATGAAACAGGTTTTGGCACGAGAGCCAAGCAACAAGAAAGAACTTCAAAAGCGGGTATCCTAGCGGATTACCGTAAGTATAGACATATATGTTTGTCTCGGACTCGAGTAAAGCTGCAGTTAGACTTAGAACTATTAATTTACTTATGTTCCTAAGTCTATGTGATTACATGTGATTATACATGTTTGGAGGGCTTAATGCTCTAGATTTCGAAAGGGCGACATATGGTTACCCTTATGCATAGTTAAAGATCGACGGGTCGTCGGCCTCCGCAAGGGAGGAAAATCTCAAAGAGTAGAGATTCCGACTTGACCAGACATGATAGTAATGAGCCAAAAAGTAAAAGACCGACGGGTCGCCGGGCCTCCAAGGGGAAATCTCCACGGAGTAGAGATTCCGACTAGACCAAAATTAAAGAAAGTAAGAACAGAAAAGATAGAAAGTAGTTTAAAGCATGTTTCACACGAGCATATTTGCATCATAACTCTTAATGTAATTTCTATTAGTTTATGATGTATGCATGTTTATACTTGCTTGATTAGCTCATCGGTTTACTCGTGTCAAAGGGTAACAAAGGTAAGCAACCGGTCATATAGTGGTTTGCTTGATGGACATGCGGAGGCAAGGGTGGCGGAAATGTCATGGGTGCACGGAGTGGTCTTTACTACGCCGCTTAGAAATTAAATTCCGCTGCAAAGTAATGTAATATAGAATACTAGTATGTATGTTCAGTTCTAAGAAGAAGATATTACAACCATTGTCTTAGTAAAGAACAACGGACTGTAATAAGTTAAGACAAGTTTTCGGGCACTAGTTTGATATCCGAATCCTTAAAGTAATAGCAAGATGTGTTATTAGTGTAACAACATAACATGTTAAGAACCCGAGGGTTAAAGTAAAAAAAAAAAAAAAAATTTACCCGCATATAAACGTAAATTAAAGAGACAATAGTCTAACAATGAATAATGAATTAGACTAAAACTTAGCCCATTAGAAGTAGTATAAGGAACGGCGACCGCGCCGCGAGGGCGCGGGTCGCCACACCTCACTACTTCCTTTTCGAGTCTTATCTTCTATAAGCAACCTGATGACTCCTTAGCGACATGTTTCATGGGTTTCTCCCATTGAAGTGAGGACCACTAAGGTAGTTCTTAACCTATCCACATGTCACGATCAGGCTAAAGTCGGAGACCTTGGGAACGTTTCAACGCAAATGACCCTCCCACTTAGCTTTTTGAAAAATGGATTTTGTTTTGAAATTAAGTCCAATTAATAATTCAACAAAATTATAACCCTTATAAATTTGTTTTATTTTATAACTCTTTATAAAATTTACCCATTGCATTTATTATTATAACAATTTATAATATTAAACTACAATGATGCATGAACATGCTTGCATGGAAATTTGATATTGGCATCTCTATATCCTATATGGCATGTTATAATGATGCGAGATTAAACAATAAATCATACATTTACAATTTAACCTCTCTATGGCTCATTTCTAATTACAACCCATAAAAACAAATGAAAATAATTACAATAATTTTCTTCATCTTGTCTTCTTGGCATCTTCTCAATTTTCTCTTCTCTCGATCCCTGAAAAGTGAAAATAAAAAAATATATATATTTTTTTTGTTTGGGCTGGGCCCGGGACAATCCTGGGCTTCCTTAATACCAAACCTAAAGGGTTTACGGCTGGGCTTGTGGCGAGGCGGAGTCGCGGCGGCAAAGTATTTCCGACGGGCGGCAATGACAAGCGGCGACACACAAAAAATATTTTCCTAAACTTAAATTACAAAATTTCCTATGCCTTTAATGGCACATTATTTCTAGAGAAAAAACATAAACCACCAATATGGTGTAATTAAAAACCTAGAGCCAATCGATCGATCCAATCACATATTGAATCAAAACAATTTTGAATTCATCATATATTCATGCAAGATGCCAATATCAACACATATCATACATTCAATCGCATAAACATAAATCATGCATGATCAATAGCCCTAGGCTCTGATACCAATTGTAGGATCTTATTGTGATTTATATATGAAAAATCATTTGAAAAACAACAATATTGTAGGCGGAATTTCAAAAATTTTATCATATCCATTTAATTCATAATTAAACGTAAACCACAACGAGAGATGCATGCATGATATATGTTTATAGACAAAGGATTAGAAAAATCTCACATACCTTTGTGACGATTGAATTAATTGACCGCAAGGATCTTGTCTCACTATCTCACGCTTCGAGATGGAGAATTGCCGTGAAACAAGATCGTTGTTTATTGCCACGATCACACCAAAAACCACTCGTAGATTCAAGGCTATGACTCTACAATTTTAGGATGAGAGAGTGGGCTCTTTTCCAAAACCTAAGGAAACTTTTTCCTTCTATTTTGTCTCTACAAAATCCGGCCACCCTAAGGAAAGTGTGATCTCTTTTTCTTTTCTCCAAAAGACTCTCCCCTAGGGTTTTCAATAATATCCTTATATAGGAGAAAATTCAAAAACTCAAACCCTAGATGGGATTTTCGAATTTCTCCTTAACCCTAGGATTGAAATCCGAAAATCCCTACATGGCTTAGGGATTTCCGAATTTCCTTCCCCATTTTGGAGCAAAATTTGAAATCCCCTTAAGGCAAGGGATTTCCGAATTTTCCCAAAATAAATTCTCACTTTTCTCTTTTCTTTAGTTGCCAAATAAAATCATGTTTAAATTTCATTTTGAATTTTAAATTAATCTCCATTAATTTCGAAATTCAAAACTCATTCCTTTTATTTTTCAATTATCGAATAAATGAAAAATAACAAAATGAATTTAAACATAATTATCGATTCTGTTTTCCCATTTATTAGAGCTAGCCTTGAGACCGAATGGACCCACATGAACAAAGCTATGGAATTACAATATTCGACTAACTTATCCCTATAAGTTATCGACATATTTAATTCCGACATCGCATAACTCCACTAAAAGTTCGATGCCGAATAATCTCTCGATTCATGTGCGCTAATTTTTCTTTTGGTGTTGATACAATTTATCACACGGTCCACAAAGTAAATGCATTATTATCCTTCAGAAATATCGGTGATCGAATGGTGTATATAATATTACCGCTTTTACCATTCTAATCATTATTTCCTCAACTCCTTTATATGACCGTGAATAAGAAAGACAAAAGTTCGTAAGATGTCTCGCACATGTTACGATGTCTTAATCAATGAATATCATCATTGAATACCAGGCCCGGTTTATTTATTCACACACCCGTCAATAAAGCATGAGGTGATATTATTTTTAAGAATTCCATATCTCCGTGAATCACATAACTCCAACTTAATATTGTCATGATCCCAATAACCGAGATGTCGCTCAATAATCGTGAACTAATCTCATTGGCGAATCAAAGATCATGAGATACTAAGTTGAGCTACGATTCACTTCAGGATTAAGATAATTATACAAATATACTTAAGTTGTGATGATTAGGTTTAGAGTTGTGTAAACGGTTTTTACTCTAACCTAATCAATCACATGGTCTATTCAACATGTTGTGAGCATGTCTAGATCAACCACAGAGTCCAACTCCCATGCCCCGAGACCAAAGATCACATGGTTCGATCTAATAAATCATAATCGGATTCGATTGCCCAATCAATCCTAAGACTGCGAATATCTATTTTAAACTCAGACGAAGAGTTTGTCCGGCAGGGTTCCCCTGACTCTTCTTTTGTTGGTAACAGTTTATGGACTAAGCAATATCATAAACACTCTTGAGTATGTGTCAAAACATAACTTTATCTTATTTTATAAAATCAGCAAAATAATAATGTCTTACATTTGTCATTTCATAAATAACAAATTACATCCCACTTTATGGACACATTTCCAACAAATCCTAGAATTACAATAATTCTAATCCCGAATTAAATTACAAATAATTTATTAACGAATGAATATAACCGATCCATGGAACCATATAATTAACGACCAAATCCATCATCCATACTTTCATCATCATGAATAAAAATAAACATCCATAAATGCAAGTGCCTACTCATCACATACATACATATTTAAATATCACATATTTAATATTGATTATGATTATCAAATAATCGAAGCATAAATTAATATCGCCTATAGACCGCCTCGATACCAATTGTTGGCGGCGAATCGAATTCGGATGCGGAAACGCAGCGAAAAGGCGGATCGTGTATAACAAAAATTTTCATAAAACTTTTGAGATACACTATAGATTATATTAATTTATGCACCAATAAATTAATCTCATTAATTTATAAGATTCAAGGATCAACCGAAAAATACCTTGTAGCCGACTCGGATGATATCTTGATTTTCTTTGACCACGAATAGTCCTAGCTCCAAGCTTTTGTGTTTAGAACACCAAAGTCTTCCACGTCAATTCCTTGATGCCACGTAGACGTGTGTGTGGGCACACGTGAGACAAAACGGTTTCTAAAACACTCGAATTTCCACAAACACCAACGCATGCACGATGTGGAATTTTTGGAGAGAAAAATTTTCACTCTCTTTTTTTGCTATATGAGAATTCCGCCACACTAGGAAACTAGGGCTGAAAAGTGTTTCAAAAGTTGTCTCACAATTTTTCATTTATCTCATATTTAAAGAGAAGAAGTCAAACTTCAAAATAGGATCAAATCCTTATCTCCAATTTTGAATTTGGAACAAAAATCCTTCCCTTATCTCTTTGATGGCCGCCACCTTAGGGTTTTATCCCTTTGTGTGTGGCACCTAAATAAGATAAGGAAGGAAGATATTTTATCCATTATCCAAGTAGTTCAATTTTAATTCAGATTCAAATTGAATTTAAGTCAAACTTAAATTAATTTGAATTCTAAATTAAACAACTTATCAAATATGTTTAAATGGATAAATCTAGATATGTTCAAATTCAAATTTAAATAATCTCATTATTTAAATAATAATTAATTCTCAATTAATTATTCTTGATGTTAATTTTAGAATTCCGTAATTCTAAAATTCCCATTTTGCCCTTTGTGTCTCCGGTAGAATTACAAGGACGACGCGACTAATGGACCTATAATTGAGCTCCAATAAAATTAATAATTAATTAAACACTTTAATTAATTAATTAATTCTATTAATTCCAATAGTTACTCCACTATAAACTTGGAATTGCACTCTCGAATTATAGACATTAATTACTTCTAAACCGTGAAGTGTCCATTTGATATAGTCATTGCATATAGATCGATCCTCCATAAATAATTCATAATTAGAGTCGTAGAACCGTAACCTCTCTAATTACATCTTTATCCTTGAGTACCATTGATTCTCTAATGGATAGTGATTCATAAAACACATTCATGAACCGTAGCTCTTACTAATCCAAGTACCGAATCAACACTCAAGAGAATTATTTATCTGCTTCTTTCTCAAGAAGGAATGGATTCCATCTCGTATAATAACATTCCCAGCTACTTATTTCATTATGTCTCCAAAATACAAGGAATAGGATTCAGGGGTCTCGGAATCCGTGCGAAAAAATCAAAAGACATAATTCCATAAATAGGAGTTTGTTAAGAACTCGGATTAAGATCATTCTATATATGACCATCGGTAGACTCAATTAGAATTTCTATGCTTAACGGAAATTATTAGAAATTCATATTTTGTCTCAAGGTCCATGTTCCACATAATCTCATTATGCGAAATACACTCATTCAATATCTCGCCATATTAATAAAGTCATGGATAACACCGCTCCATTCTAAATGGGAATGACATGTATTAATAATGTTTTAATTAAAGATTCCGAACTTTAATTAAATTCATTATGAATGATTACTTTTGATTATTATCCTTAAACATTATCCTCTTGTATATAACACTTATATACCATGTTTAAGGTTACATAAATAATCAAGGAATTTTATTTGATATTCATAAAATATTCATAAATATATGCACATAAAATGATGAATAAACTATTTTATTAAATAAATAATAAATATCCTTTTACATCTCATGCTTTCGTGACACTATTCCCAACATGTACCTATTGCATCACAAAAGCGAAACTTTTGATAAATTCAGGGAGTTTTGGGCTGAAGTGGAAAAGCAACCGGGTAAACCCATAAAGGCACTTCGATCCGATCGAGGTGGAGAATACCTCTCCGATGAGTTCACTTTGGATACTTATTAGAGAATGGGATTTTATCCCATTTAATCGCACTGCACACCACAAAAGAATGGTGTAGCCGAGAGAAGAAATAGAACCTTGTTGGACATGGTACGGTCCATGATGAGTTATTCGACATTGCCTATATCTTTCGGGGGATATGCTTTACAAATCGCATGTTATCTTCTCAACAACGTGTCAACAAAGTCGGTTCCTAAAACTCCTCACGAGTTGTGGATCGGGCAGAAGACATCCTTGAACCATATTCGCATATGGGGATGTCCTTCACATGTCTTGGACAAGGAAGCGAACAAGTTGGAAGCACGCTCGAAGTATGCATTTTTGTAGGTTATCCGAGAGGGACGAAAGGGGTTATTTCTATAATCCCAAGGAAAATAAAGTCGTGGTTTCAACGAATGCAACATTCCTTGAGGAAAGTTACATGAATGACTTTAAGCCTCGTACCAAAATAGTGCTTGAGGAAATGTCGAGTGACTTAGTCATACCAACTGCTCCTTTGGAAACCGATCCAATCGAGTAGAAGAGGAAACCCAACAACAATCTAAGGGGCTTCGGCGTAGTGGGAGGATCAGACATGAACCTGAGAGATTCATGGCTAATGGGGAAACCTTTTTGGCAGAATCTCTGGAATATGACAAAGATCCTTATACTTACAAAGAAGCTATGGAGGATGTTGATGCAAACCTCTGGATAGAAGCCATGAAAGCTGAGATGAAATCTATGGATTTTAATCTAGTCTGGGAACTTGTAGATCTTCCCGATGGGATTAAGCCCATTGGGTGTAAATGGGTCTACAAGAGAAAGAGAAATGCGTAAGGAAAGGTCGAAACCTATAAGGCTAGACTGGTAGCTAAGGGATACACGCAAAAGGAAGGAATCGACTATGAGGAAACCTTTTTCGCCTGTAGCCATGCTTAAGTCTATCCGCATTCTCTTATCCATTGCGGCCGCTCTCCTACTACGAGATCTGGCAAATGGATGTCAAGACGGCGTTCTTGAACGCCATCTTGAGGAAAGTATCTATATGGTACAACCAGAAGGCTTTGAGGCTAAGGGTCAAGAGGAAAAGTTTGCAAGTTGTTGAAATCCATTTATGGATTAAAGCAAGCTTCCCGTTTGAACAAAAGATTTGACCAAGTGGTCAAGACTTTTGGATTCCAACAGAATATGGATGAACCTTGTGTTTATAAACATATTCAAGATGGGAAAGTGGTTTTTCTACTGTTATATGTTGATGATATTCTACTTATTTGCAATGATGTAGGGGATTTATCATCAGTCAAAGTTTGGCTTACCAAACAGTTTGACATGAAGGACTTAGGAGAAGCTAATTATGTTCTAGGCATTCGAATCTTAAGGGATCAAAAGAACAAAATTATAGCTCTCTCTCAGGCTTCATACATAGATAAAATTCTCAAGAAGTATGCAATGCGTAAATTCCAAGAAAGGTGGGCAACCATCTAGGTCTGGAATTACTCTTTTCGAACAAATGATTGTCCCAAGACATCTAAAGAAAGAGAATACATGGCGAAGGTGCCTTATGCTTCGGCGGTCGGGAGCCTCATGTATGCAATGCTTTGTACTCGATCGGACATTTGCCATGCGGTCGGGATTGTAAGTCGATTTCAGTCAAATCCAGGACCTAACCACTGGGTTGCGGTCAAGCATATATTCAAGTATCTTCGGAGAACTAGAAATTATATGCTGGTATATTCCGGGGAGGATTTGACACCTCTAGGATATACAGATTCAGATTTTCAATCTTGTTTGGATTCTAGGAAATCGACTTCGGGTTCTGTCTTTACTCTGGGAGGTGGCTCTGTCATTTGGAAAAGTGTCAAGCAAACTTGCACTTCTGACTTAACGATGGAAGCCGAGTATGTGGCAGCTAGTGATGCTTCAAAAGAAGCAGTGTGGCTCCGCAAATTTTTGATGGATCTTGAAGTTGTTCCTAGTGTGGATAAGCCATTGAGACTATACTGTGATAACAGTGCAGCAATAGCTAACACCAAAGAACCAAGATATCAGAAAATGAGTAAGCACATAGACATGAAGTATCATGTGATAAGAAGCTTTATTGAAGAAGGGCATGTGGAAATATGCAAGATCGCGTCAGAGGACAATATGGCTGACCCGTTCACGAAGGCCCTGCCGGCTAAGGTCTTCGAGAAGCATGTCGAGGCTATGGGGATGCGTAGCATGTCACATTTACTCACTTAAGTGCAAGTGGGAGATTGTTAGCGTTTATGCCCTTAGGAATAAATGTAACAATATTCTTCGAGACATTTTGACTATTAATAAAGATTTGTTTATATATCTATGTATTGTCCTCTTTATGTTCATAATAGTTGAATGTATGATAAGCAAACTGAAAGTCTGAAACTGTCATTCTAAATCTTTAGATCATGCATGTAATGTGAAGAACATGCGGAAGACAAGAATCTAAAGATGATAGTCTAAATCTTGTGATCCACAATCGAGGGAATAAAGTTGGGCGCTTTATTCATGTTAAGATTGTTATGTTGTCTACTTCCTAACGGAGACGGCTTGTCTTGGTCGTCAGAGGTGGGACTCCATGGGTAGAGACATTGATATAGTTTCTAATTGTGAAATCTATATTGGATCGGACCAAAGATGAATTGTTTTAATTAATAATTCTTTTTGAATAAAACAATTCACTTTTGACGAATTATATGTTGTCATCTTAATCCTGAGATGAATGATGAAACCGTATACTTGACTTGTATCCTTTGATGTACTAAAGGGAGACATCCTGACATTATGTAAAGGTACGCTTGCCGGTGCATTGGGGGTATGACTCGTGTATGCGTAGATTCGTTATTCATAGATAGTGGAATCCATAGCTCATATAAAGAGTCAATGATATCCTCTTATGCATTATCAGTGGATTGGAAAATACGAGCGCTCGGCTATTAGACTACTCTGTGTTATCTAATGGTTTACTGTTTGTAATAGTATGAATAGTGTTTTTCCAATGGTTTGATAATGGAACATAAGATAAATGTAATCGGGAAGGTAAAACGGAACTTGACCTCAAGTCGATTATGGATATCCTATTGGGATGATATACTAATATATTGAGTCATGGACTAGAGCTAATTAGAGCTTTGTAAATACGCTTATATAAATCGAGAGTGCACCTCTAGGCTTTTTAGTGGAATAGCTAGAGTTTTATAATCATGAGACGGACTTGTTGGTTTACAAGTAGCGTTGTGATTATAGGAGCTTGATTTATATATGTCCATCGGGTCCCTTTGCTAGCTCACATAATTTCCTGTAACAATACGGTGTATTTCCTACATATTGGTAACTTGTGTTATTTCCGTAAAAGAGGTTCAAAGTTAATTCATGATTAATTTATCGGGTGAATTAATTGATAAATTAATTCTAGATAAATTGGTTGAATTATTGTTTTTAAGAGTTGTTTAATATGGGAAGACTATTATATGACCGTTTTGATCGTGCAATTTCTCTATTGGGTTGCTTGAATCAAAACCGAGGCTCTATGCAAGTTTTCCATGTTGAAAAACTAGAAAAACAACTTTCGCTCGATGCACACAAAGGTTGACCGGTGGGTAGACCGGTCACAGTCGACCGTCCGTTGACCGTGGGTAGACCGGGTTTGTGAAGGACAGGTCGACCGGTGAGTTATAACGCCTCTGTCTCCGATCGACCGGTTGTAACGCATGTAACGCGTCTTGATGTGGCAAAATCGACTGGATGCGATTAAATCTTTGGGAAACCTAATTGTTACGGAAGTATGACTTCCTAAACAGTATAAATAGCCTATTAAGTCACATTACTCATTAGATCACTTGAGAGACTTTTTGGAGGCTATTGATAAAAGATTCCAAGAGGAAAAATTGTTTAATTATCAAGAACAATTTTTCTTTGGCTCTCTTGTGATTGGAAGGAGATCAAGAATACCAAGAGGAGATTAAACGAAGTGTGCCCACCCGCACACCGATCGTGGAAACAAGAATAGCAAAGAAGACCAGTTGGTTGAGGTGTTAGCGTTTATGCCCTTAGGAATAAATGTAACAATTTTCCAAGAGACATTTTGACTATTAATAAAGATTTGTTTATTTCATATATCTATGTATTGTCCTCTTTATGTTCATAATAGTTTAATGTATGATAAGCAAACAGAAAGTCTGAGTCTGTCATTCTAAATCTTTAGATCATGCATGTAATGTGAAGAACATGCGGAAGGCAAGAATCTAAAGATGATAGTCTAAATCTTATGATCCACAATCGAGGGAATAAAGTTGGGCGCTTTATTCATGTTAAGATTGTTATGTTGTCTACTTCCTAACGGAGACGGCTTGTCTTGGTCGTCGGAGGTGGGACTCCATGGGTAGAGACATTGATATAGTTTCTAATGGTGAAATCTATATCGGATCGGACCAAAGATGAATTGTTTTAATTAATAATTCTGTTTGAATAAAACAATTCACTTTTGACGAATTATATGTTGTCATCTTAATCCTGAGATGGATGATGAACCCGTATACTTGACTTGTATCCTTTGATGTACTAAAGGGAGACATCCCGACATTATGTAAAGGTACGCTTGCGGTACATTGGGGGTATGACTCGTGTATGCGTAGATTCGTTATTCATAGATAGTGGAATCCATAGCTCCTATAAAGAGTCAATGATATCCTCTTATGCATTATCGGTGGATTGGAAAATACGAGCTCGGCTATTAGACTACTCTGTTTATCTAATGGTTTACTTGCTTGTAATAGTATGAATAGTGTTTTTCCAATGGTTTGATAATGGAACATAAGACAAATGTAATCGGGAAGGTAAAACAGAACTTGACCTCAAGTCGATTATGGATATCCTATGGGGATGATATACTAATATATTGAGTCATGGACTAGAGCTAATTAGAGCTTTGTAAATACGCTATATAAATTGAGAGTGCAGCTCTAGGCTTTTAGTGGAATAGCGCTAGAGTTTTATAATCATGAGACGGACTTGTTGGTTTACAAGTAGCGTTGTGATTATAGGAGCTTGATTTATATATGTCCATCGGGTCCCTTTGCTAGCTCACATAATTTCCCTGTAACGATACGGTGTATTTCCTACATATTGGTAACTTATGTTATTTCCGTAAAAAGAGGTTCAAAGTTAATTCATGAGTGATTTATCGGGTGAATTAATTGATAAATTAATTCTAGATAAATTGGTTGAATTATTGTTTTAAGAGTTGTTTAATGTGGGAAGACTATTATATGATTGTTTTGATCAGGCAATTTCTCTATTGGGTTGCTTGAATCAAAACTGAGGCTCTATGCAAGTTTCCCATGTTGAAGAACTAGGAAAACAACTTTCGTCAGTGCAGACAGGTTGACCGGTGGGTAGACCGGTCACAGGTCGACCGGTCCGGTCGACCGGTCACAGGTCGACCGGTGGGTAGACCGGTTTGTGAAGGACCGGTCGACCGGTGAGTTATAACTTCTCTGTCTCCGGTCGACGGTTGTAACGCCGTAACGCTGCGTCGATGTGGCAAAATCGACAATCGAAAAGATTAAATCTTTGGGAAACCTAATTGTTGCGGAAGTATGACTTCCTAAACAAGATAAATAGCCTATTAAGTCTCATTATTCATTAGATCACTTGAGAGACTTTTTGAGGCTATTGATAAGAGATTCCAAGAGGAAAAATTGTTTAATTATCAAGAACAATTTTTCTTTGGCTCTCTTGTGATTGGAAGGAGATTGAGAATACCAAGAGGAGATTAAACGGCGTGCCCACCCGACACCGATCGTGGAAACGAGAATAGCAAAGAAGACCAGTTGGTTGAGGCTCTTCCGGTTCTTTGTTTGGGCGCTTAGATCCGTCGACGTGCAGTTTCCTGAAATCTCAAAAGGTATGATTTAGATCTTTAGTATTTATGTTATATAGCATCATGAACATGTTCTTGTTTGGCTTTGACGTTGATTAAAATTTTTAAATTCCGCTGCGCACTCGATGCCATTATTTTCCAATAATGTGTATCAGAGCCATGGTTATTTGTTCATGATTATGCTATGTACATAGATTTGTGATCTAAAAATATCTCTTATATGCTTGAATTGATATTTTAGAGAGATGGCACTCTAGGGTTTCTATATTATGTTGTTGTCATGAATATATGGTGAATGAATGATTAAATAATTATTATTGGTTGTCATTTATGAATTATCAATGATTATTTATTATTTAATTTTTACCGGTTATGGTTCCTTAGAGTTTAGAATGGTTGTATAGGAATTTGTTCTTTGCAATGTAATTAGATATGCGGCCTATCATCGCCGTTAGGGTTTATTTTATTTTCTCTAGTAGAAATTTTGTAAACCGGAAAACGGTATAGGAATTTTCATGTAAAATTCTTGGAGGAGATTGAAGATGAAGGAGATGAAGGTATCTAATTTTTCCTTGGTTTATAAAATTGTTTTGTGTTTTTTTTTTTGAATAAATTGAAAAACTGCTTTGTTCTTTTGAAAAACTGGGTTACTGTCGCACGGGCACCGGTCGACCTCACCGGTCGACCGGTTAGTGTAAGGCGGTCGACCGGTAGAGTATAACTACTCTGTCTCCGGTCGACCGGACCTAACGGGACGGTACACGATTTTGCAGTTTTTTGAGATTTTTTCAAGAAAACATGAAAAATAATTTTATGATAACCAGAATTAGATTGTGATGAAGAATTCAGGGACAACCGGGAAGATTCAAGATGAAGAATCGATATATGTTTCGATTATTCTTTGTAATCTTTAATTTCTTTCTTTTCTCTAGGATGGAACCATAATATTACGGTTATTATTATTATGCTTGTTGCCTAGCTTAATTGCTTTGTATGATTGCATATAATATGATTTTCTATATATGTGATAACATGTCATATAGAATAGGGAGTGCCGCTCATTAAAATTTGTTCATGCATATTTCTTAACATAAAACCTTGTTTTTCCAAAAGATTGAGTGGGTGAGGGTTTTTTGAAGAAAAGACCCATGGCCTCCATCGTTGGTCCGCAGGTAACACATGGTGATACCGACCCCTAGGAAGGGATTCATTATGTACCGGTGTGGATCTCCGAGAGGATAATTTATTTGATTATATTTTTATGGTTGTACACCCCTAGGTGACAATTGTAATATATGGATCAAATAGTTGAAACGATGGTTATACACTCAAGATTAATTTAATTATTAATCTTCCCTAGGAGCTATGATAATTAAATTAATGGCCAAAGAAAACGATTATCAATATATGCTGGACAGAGATTGATCCGGATGGTATATATTGATCGGAGGGGATCCGTGTTCCCAATTAAATTTTGCATGATCTCCCCCTAGGAGACTTACAAAATTTTGAGTTGGGAATTATCGTTGTAAGGTTGTGATTTTTTCAAGGTTTTGACACACAAACATATTTGTTGCATTATAACATGTATATATGTTTGATTACTAAATGTTTATGCAAGTTTGCTTATACTAGATATATGAATGTTTATTGTAGATCAAAATGTCTTCTAGCGCATTATCATCGATACTTAATAAACACAACTTAACTGGTGAGAATTATACCGATTGGAAAAGGAACCTAAAGATCGTCCTAACCTTTGAGAAACTGAATTTCGTACTGAACACACCTTGTCCTCCGGAGCCACCTGTTGATGCTCCTAATGAGGTTTTCATAGCGTATCAACGCTGGAAGGACTCTGACGATATGGCTCGCTGTTATATGATGGCGAGCATGTCCACTGTGCTGCAAGCACAACATGAAGATTACATAACTGCTCGTCAGATTATGGATAATCTTGAGGACATGTTCGGCGGCCAAGCTGCTGAAAAACGTCGGGAAGCCCTTAGTAACCTCATTAACTGCAGACAGAAGGCTGGGTCTTCCATAAAGGAACATATGCTGAAGGTGATGGGCTATTTGGCTGAAGTTCAGACCAATGGGGCCGACATCGATGCTGAGTCTCAACTGACCATGATCTTTGAGACTTTGTCGAAGGAATATATTCCGTTTAGGGCAACGTTCAATTTGAGCGCTAGACAGAATATAACCCTGACAGAGTTGATGCAAGAACTCCAAAAGTTTGAGCGGATGATCAAGGGGTCAACTATTGTGGAAGCCATCTTTGCTGAGGCATCTTCTTCCAAACCCCCTTCAGGGAATGGAAAGAAGAAGCAAGTAGCTAAGAAGGAGAGTTCTTCAGTTCCGCCAAACAAGGGCAAGAACAAGAAGAAGAGGAACCCGAACAAGCTTAAATGCTTTCATTGCGGGAAGGTGGGGCACATGAAGAAGAATTGCAAAGACTACCTAGCCGTTAAAGGCAAAGGAGGTGAGTGTGATCTTTTGATTGTGGAAGCATGTCTAGTTGAGGAATCCAGTGACAACTGGGTCATAGATTCTGGAGCAACTAATCATGTATGTGTTTCTCTGCAGGGGTTCAAGCAAACGAGAAGTCTTCTAAATGAAAGCTTCACGTTAAGGATGGGCGATGGAACATTGGTGTTGGCTGAAGCAGTGGGAGACGTCCATCTTTATTTTGATAATTATAGGAGTTTATTTTTGCGAGACTGTTTTTATGTTCCTCAATTTAAGAGGAATCTTATTTCTGTTGCTTGTTTATTTAAGGATTCTTATTCAGTTTCTTTTAATAATAAAGTTGTGATTCGTAAAAACAAGTCTTTTATCCGTGATGGATTGATGCAAAATAATCTATATTTTATCAAACCAAAGATGGACTCATCACAAACACCAAGTTGTTAATAACTCTAAAAGGCTTAAAACTTCTCACTCTAATGAGACATATCTTTGGCATTTGCGACTTGGTCACATTAGCCTTAACAGATACAGAGGTTGGTAAAGGATGGACCTTTAAGTTCTTTAAAGGTTGAGTCCTTACCCCAATGTGAATCTTGTTTGGAGGGCAAAATGACCAAAAGACCATTTGGGTCTAAAGGCAATAGGGTCAAGGTGTTCTTGAACTTGTGCATAGTGATGTTTGTGGTCCCATGAACATCAAGGCAAGAGGAGGGTATGAGTATTACGTCACTTTTATTGACGATTACTCAAGATATGGTTATGTGTACCTATTGCATCACAAAAGCGAAACTTTTGATAAATTCAGGAGTTTCGGGCTGAAGTGGAAAAGCAACTGGGTAAACCCATAAAGGCACTTCGATCCGATCGAGGTGGAGAATACCTCTCGATGAGTTCACCGGATACTTATTAGAGAATGGGATTTTATCCCATTTGATCGCACCTGCACTCCACAAAGAGAATGGTGTAGCCGAGAAGAAATAGAACCTTGTT
>JABXEQ010000166.1:0-28084 GCA_012066045.3 Morus alba | reverse complement strand
TAAAGACATAATTGTCAGAAAATAAAATAAAGCGGTGTTGGTAATTTGCTTATATTTGAGAGAAGTATGATGCATGAATGCAAATACTTAAACATAAATAAAATCCTTAAAAATGTTTCATCTATGGTGTTACGATCATAACCGGCAATACGTCCCACCTAGGGGTGGCGTCCGTGAAGCCTCCTATCGTGTCGAGACTCCTCTCGTTTGGTCCACTTTACAAGATGTCTCTACATCTAGTGCAACCAATCACCATCTTTTTGGTCACCTTAGATCCATTGCCTAGCTCCTATGGGAGATTACAATGATCTTTAGTCTAACAAGTGTTTAACCGACTAATCGACTCTAGAGGTTGTTATGAACTAACGATCCATCTAGGGATGGTCTCGCCTCACTACTTCCTTTTCGAGTCTTATCTTCTATAAGCAACCCCGATGACTCCTTAGCGACATGTTTCATGGGTTTCTCCCATTAAAGTGAGGACCACTAAGGTGGTTCTTAACCTATCCACATGTCACGATCATCAGCTAAAGTCGGAGACCTTGGGAACGTTTCAACGCAAAACGACCCTCCCACTTAGCTTTTTGAAAAATGGATTTTGTTTTGAAATTAAGTCCAATTAATAATTCAACAAAATTATAACCCTTATAAATTTGTTGTATTTTATAACTCTTTATAAAATTTACCCATTGCATTTATTATTATAACAATTTATAATATTAAACTACAATGATGCATGAACATGCTTGCATAGCAATTTGATATTGGCATCTCTATATCCTATATGGCATGTTATAATGATGCGAGATTAAACAATAAATCATACATTTACAATTTAACCTCTCTATGGCTCATTTCTAATTACAACCTATAAAAACAAATGAAAATAATTACAATAATTTTCTTCATCTTGTCTTCTTGGCATCTTCTCAATTTTCTCTTCTCTCGATCCCCGGAAAAAATAAAAAATATATATATATATATATTTTTTTTTTTTTTTTTTTTTGGCTGGGCCCGGACAATCCTGGGCCCACCTTCTCTCGGGTTGGGCCAGGCTGCTGGCGCAGTGGGGTCGCCAGGCCAGGCCTTGCTCCCATTGCTGGGCCGCGGCCCTTGCCTGGGCAAGGCCAGTGGCCGGGCCTGTGGCCCTTGCCTCGGGCAAGGCCTGTGGTCGGTTTGAGGCAGGGCCTGTGGCCCCTGCCTCGGCAGGGCCTGCGGGCCCTGCCTGGGCAAGGGGTTATCGGCAGGGCCTGCGGCCCCGCCTGGCGGGCAACTGCAGGCCCGCCAGGGTTTCAGGAACCCCCAGCGCATACTAGGGTTTCGAAACCTAGTTCTGCCGCATGACCAAAACCCGTGGAAGGGTTTGGCGGCTGGGCTTGTGGCGGAGGTCGGGAGTCGCATACGGCCCGGCGGCGGCGGCGGCGGCGGCGGCACAAAAAAAAAAATATTTTCCGAAATTTAAATTACAAAATTTCCTATGCCCTTTAATGGCTTACATTATTTTCTAGAGAAAAAACATAAACCACCAACATGGTGTAATTAAAAACCTAGAGCCAATCGATCGATCCAATCACATATTCAATCAAAACAATTTTGAATTCATCATATATTCATGCAAGATGCCAATATCAACACATATCATACATTCAATCGCATAAACATAAATCATGCATGATCAATAGCCCTAGGCTCTGATACCAATTGTAGGATCTTATTGTGATTTATATATGAAAAATCATTTGAACAACAACAATATTGTAGGCGGAATTTCAAAAAAATTTTATCATATCCATTTAATTCATAATTAAACGTAAACCACAACGAGAGATGCATGCATGATATATGTTTATGGACAAAGGATTAGAATATCTCACATACCTTTGTGACGATTGAATTAATTGACCGCAAGGATCTAGTCTCACTATCTCACGCCCAAGATGGAGAATTGCCGTGAAACAAGATCGTTGTTTATTGTCACGATCACACCAAGAACCACTCGTTGATTCAAGGCTATGTCTCTACAATTTTTAGGATGAGAGAGTGGGCTCTTTTTCAAAAACCTAAGGAAACTTTTTTTTTCTTCTATTTTGTCTCTACAAAATCCGCCACCCTAAGGAAAGTGTGATCTCTTTTTCTTTTCTCCAAAAGACTCTCTCCCTAGGGTTTTCAATAATATCCTTATATAGGAGAAAATTCAAAACTCAAAACCCTAGATGGGATTTTCGAATTTCTCCTTAACCCTAGGGTTGAAATCCGAAAATCCCTACATGGCTTAGGATTTCCGAATTTCCTTCCCCATTTTGGAGCAAAATTCAAATCCCCTAAGGCAAGGGATTTCCGAATTTTCCCAAAATAAAATCTCACTTTTCTCTTTCCTTTAGTTGCCAAATAAAATCATGTTTAAATTTCATTTTGAATTTTAAATTAATCTCCATTAATTTCAAAATTCAAAACTCATTCTTTTTATTTTTCAATTATCAAATAAATGAAAAATAACACAATGAATTTAAACATAATTATCGGTTTCTGTTTTCCCATTTATTAGAGCTAGCCTTGAAACCGAATGGACCCACATGAACAAAGCTATGGAATTACAATATTCGACTAACTCATCCCTATAAGTTATCGACATATTTAATTCCGACATCGCATAACTCCACTAAAAAGTTCGATGCCAATAATCTCTCGATTCATGTGCGCTAATTTTTCTTTTGGTGTTGATACAATTTATCACACGGTCCACAAAGTAAATGCATTATTATCCTTCAGAAATATCGGTGATCGAATGGTGTATATAATATTACCGCTTTACCATTCTAATCATTATTTCCTCAACTCCTTTATATGACCGTGAATAAGAAAGACAAACGTTAGTAAGATGTCTTGCACATGTTACGATGTCTTAATCAATGAATATCATCATTGAATACCAGGCCTGGTTTATTTATTCACACACCCGTCAATAAAGCATGAGGTGATATTATTTTTACGATTCCATATCTGTGAATCACATAACTCCAACTTAATATTGCCATGATCCCAATGACCGAGATGTCGTTCAATAATCGTGAACTAATCTCATTGGCGAATCAAAGATCATGAGATACTAAGTTGAGCTACGATTCACTTCGTGATTAAGATAATTATACAAATATATTTAAGTTGTGATGATTAGGTTTAGAGTTGTGTAAACGGTTTTTTACTCTAACCTAATCAATCACATGGTCTATTCAACATGTTGCGAGCATGTCTAGATCAACCACGAGTCCAACTCCCATGCCCCGAGACCAAAGATCACATGGTTCGATCTAATCAATCATAATCGGATTCGATTGCCCAATCAATCCTAAGACTGCTGAATATCTATTTTAAACCGTATCCGGAAGAGTTTGTCCGGCGGGTTCCCCCGACTCTTCTTTCGTTGGTAACAGTTTATGGACTAAGCAATATCATAAACACTCTTGAGTATGTGTCAAACATAACTTTATCTTATTTTATAAAATCAGCAAAATAATAATGTCTTACATTTGTCATTTCATAAATAACAAATTACATCCCACTTTATGGACACATTTCCAACAAATACGACCTACTAGTCTCCACCGTTAGCGCAACACCGTGAGATCCAGAGAGGGGCTTTGCGGCGACATTGAATCGCCCTCCTAAATGAGAGTGTTCTTGCCGGATCAATAACAAGGTTGGCTTCCTAGAGATAGGATTTCAGGATGTATTTTCGAATTGACTACCCAAAGGTAGCAATCCGGAGTTAAGTCTATGGGATCTGAAATGGTGGTTTACACTCATAAAGATATAATCAAAGTTTGTTGGTTATATTTTGACTAAAATATCTATTTTAATAAATATGAAAATATGAGATATTTTGACTATATTTATTAACCGAGAGGGGTCTCGGTTCAATTTGCAAATAATTTGACTACCCAAAGGTATACTTTATTTGTGGTAAATTGGATTATCGTTGGTCACCTAAAATTAAAACATGATTTATGTATTTTCATGTGCATCATGCATCATATTTAATTGTGCCTAAATTCACATGTTTTGATATTCATGCACATAAATTGATTAGATGAATATTCTACTTATTTCCAAAGAATATGTCAAATCCTATAATCTCACTATACAAAAACCAAAACACCGACTAGAGATAAACTATGAAAGTGGTAAAAAACGTAAACAACTTACATTCATGTGATGAATATAAGTTTGTCCCAAATGGAGGATTGTCCTCCTGTCCTTAACGAAAACACAGTAGCAAACTGTTAGCTAAGATTGTGCGTGGTAATTCACAAGAAGTATGAAAGCATGGAGACAACTTATGAGATAATGCAGTCATCAGATACCATATCTGAAAATCCATAAAATAAAAGGGTTGGCTAAATACTGTAAGGGCCTAAGTAAAAGACAAAAGGAAAGTCGTTTCCACCGAAATAAAGAAAGGAACTCAAGCAAATATGATTTGCTAGTTCTAAAAACATGTTTAGTAAAAAGGGTAATTCCTTATTCCTGGATAGTAGATTCGGGAATTGCTACTCATGTTTGTTTTCTTTATTAAGTCTTAGTTCTTACAAAGAAATTGTTTCACGGAAATAAAGAAAGGAACTCAAGCAAATATGATTTACTAGTTCTTAAAACATGTTTAGTAAAAAGGATGATTCCTTATCCTAAATAGTTGATTCAGGAATAAATAATCATGTTTGTTTTCTTTATTAAGTTTTAGTACTTAAATGGAAATTGTTTCCACCTAAACAAAGAAAAACGAATCAAAGTAAATAAGATTTACTAATTCTAGAAACATCTTTAGTAGAGGGTGATTCCTCATCTTGGATAGTTGATTAAGGAGCAACTAATCATGTTTTGGTTTTCTTTGCAAAATATTAGTTCTTACAAAGAACTTGCCATCGTGGGACTTTTAACAGAATGAAAGTGGGAATACCATGAGGATATTGGCAAAAGCAAATGGACTGGGAGAAGTTAGACTTCAATTTTGGAAATACCTTGTTGTGAACAATGTTTATTTCCCTCAAGCATAAACAAAATTTGATTTCTAATTCCAAATTATTTGAACAATTATTTTTAAATAAAAATCTAGTCCACATCTTTCTAATGGTTCCGATATATGTTCGGATATTTGGAAAATGGTTTATACTTTTACATTAAACCGATGCCTAGCTCATGTTATGCAAAATATTGAAAAGTTCAAAAGTTGCCAAACTTAAGAATAAGGAGCAAAGGATCTCTCATGATAAATAACACATATATGTGGCATCTTAGACTTGGTCATATTAGCCTAAACATGATTTAAAGATTTGGTAAAGGATGGTCCTTTACGCGAACTAAAAAGTTAGTGAGCGTCCCATGCCAATGAATCTTGTCCGGAAGGCAAAATGACCACGGGCCTTCCATGACGAAAGGAGAAAGAGCCACATAACCTCTTCACCTAATACATTCGGATGTATGTGGACCGAGCTAACGTCCAAGACAAAGGAGGTTACAAATATTTCATCATTTTCATTGATGATTATTCAAGATATGGTTATGTTTACCTAATGCAAAAATCAAAACTTTTAGAAAGTTTAGAGAATTCCGAGCAAAAGTTGAAAAATAGTTAGGTAAAAAATCAAGACACTTCAATTAGATTGAGGGGATGAATACCGGACTAAGAGTTTCAGGATTTCTTGATTAAAGAAGGTGTGGTATCCCAATTGACTACACCCGTACACCACCATGCAGAATGGTGTAGCCGAAATGAGAAACCTGGACTTTGCTCGACATGATAAGATCAATGTTGAGTTATTCTTCACTTCCATATAGACTTAGAACATAAATAATTATGTCCTAAGAACCACCATGTATATTTTGAATCTAGTACCATCTAAGTCTATACCAAAGACACCCCTAGAGTTATGGAATGGTTGAAAGCTAGTTTGGAAGCATATTCGCATAAGGGGTGTCCGGCTCATGTGATGAAACAATAGATTCTTAAAGTTGGAACCAAGATCGTAAATATGCATGTTTGTGGGATATGCAATTGGGACAAAATAATGATTCTTTTATATAGTCATAAGAATCAAAGGTAATTGTATGACAAATGCCACGTTTCTAGAGCATAACTATATGATAGTTAATTTTCAATCCTAGAAGCAAAGTTCTGGAAAAGTTACTTTCCAATAAGATTGGACCACAACCAACAAGAGTTGTTGGAACGCTAAGAATGATCACAATTCCTAATCAAACTCTAGTGGCACCTCGTTGTAGTGGGAGGGTAAGCAAGTTACCCGACCAATTGATAATCGAGGAAACACATATCGTCATTTTCTCCATGATGGTAAGGAGGATCCGTTGACTTTTAAAAAATACGATGGATGATTTGATAAGGAAAAGTGGCAAGCATCTATGAAACTCGAACTAGAGTCCATGTACTCTAACTCAGTCTGGCAACTTGTAGATCTACCCGAAGGGGTAAAACGCATTGGATGCAAGTAGATCTTCAAGAAAATAAGATAAGTGGATGGAAAAGTAGAGACTTATAAAGCAAGGCTAGTGGTTAAGGGTTACACCCATAAAGAGGGAGTTGACTATGAGGAAACTCTCTCATCGGAGGCCATGCTTAAGTCCATCCGAATACTCTTAGCCATAACAACATATTTTGAATATGAGATATGGCAGATGGATGTCAAGACAGCTTTTTTGAATGGCTATCTTGAGGAAACCATCTATATCACTTAGCCATAGGGTTACATAGAGAAAGGCCTAGAGCGCAAAAGTCTGCAAAACTGTAGAGATCCATTTATGGATTGAAGCAAACTTCTAGATCATGGAATATCGGGGTTTGATGAGGCTATTAAGTCTTTACAAGCCCAAATATATGATATTCAAACGTAGTTAGTCGTTTGTCGAGTTGAACTTAAGATCCCATCATTGAGTGGTCGTGTAGTGTATCCTTAAGTATATAAGGAAAATAAAGAAACTATAAGATAGTTTAGTCATTGAAAGAGTTGTCTTTCAAACGGATACATAGACTTTGACTGAGTCATACGTGGATTTTGAGAGTCAACATCCGAGTCTGTGTTCACACTAGGTGAAGGTGTCATCACAAGAAAGGTTGTTGGCAAAGTGTGATTGCTAATTTTATCATTAAGAGTTAATGTGTTTGGTCATTTAAGCAAATAAAAGAAAAAGCAACCTAACTCTAGAAAATTCTTAACCGATCCGGAAATTGTTCCCGAGCATAGATCACCATAGACACCTAGAAAGTTTCAAAATTTGAGACATATCCTACCCGCTTTAGGACAAGTGGGAGATTGTTGGGAATGGTGTCCTAGAAGCATGAGATGTAATAGGATATTTATTATTTATTTAATAAAAGAGTTTATTCATTATTTTATGTGCATATATCTATGAATATTTTATGAATATAAATGAAAATTCCATGATTATTTATGTAACCTTAAACATTGTATATAAGTGTTATATACGAGAGGATAATGTTAAAGGATAATAATCAAAAAGCAATGTTCATAATGAATTTAATTAAAGTTCGGAATTTTAATTAAAACATTATTAATACATGTCATTCTATTTAGAATGGAAATAAAGTTATCCGTACTCAAATATGGTGAGATATTGAATGAGTGTTTTTTGCATAATGAGATTATGTGGAACAAGGACACAGACACAATATGAATTTCTAATAATTTTCGCTAAGTATAGAAATTCTAATTTGAGTCTATCGATGGTCATATTGTTGGAAATGTGTCCATAAAGTGGGATGTAATTTGTTATTTATGAAATGACAAATGTAAGACATTATTATTTTGCTGATTTTATAAAATAAGATAAAGTTATGTTTTGACACATACTCAAGAGTGTTTATGATATTGCTTAGTCCATAAACTGTTACCAACGAAAGAAGAGTCGGGGGAACCCCGCCGGACAAACTCTTCTGATACAGCTTTAAAATAGATATTCGCAGCCTTAGGATTGATTGGGCAATCGAATCCGATTATGATCAAGTAGATCGAACCATGTGATGCTGGTCTCGGGGCATGGGAGTTGGACTCTGTGGTTGATCTAGACATGCTCGCAACATGTTGAATAGACCATGTGATTGATTAGGTTAGAGTAAAAACCGCTTTACAAACTCTAAACCTAATCATCACAACTTAAGTATATTTGTATAATTATCTTAATCCTGAAGTGAATGCGTAGCTCAACTTAGTATCTCATGATCTTTGATTCGCCAATGAGATTAGTTCACGCTTATTGAACGACATCCTCGGTTATTTTGGGATCATGACAATATTAAGTTGGAGTTATGTGATTCACAGATATGGAATTCAGTAAAATAATATCACCTCATGCTTTATTGACGGGTGTGTGAATAAATAAACCAGGCCTGGTATTCAATGATGATATTCATTGATTAAGACATCGTAACATGTGCGAGACATCTTACGAACGTTTGTCTTAATTATTCACAGTCATATAAAGGAGTTGAGGAAATAATGATTAGAATGGTAAAACGGTAATATTATATACACCATTCTGATCACTGATATTTACGAAGGATAATAATGCATTTACACTGTGGACCGTGTGATAAATTGTATCAACACCAAAAGAAAAATTAGCGCACATGAATCGAGAGATTATTCGGTATCGAACTTTTAGTGGAGTTAGAGCGATGTCGAATTAAATATGTCGATAACTTATAGGGATAAGTTAGTCGAATATTGTAATTCCATAGCTTTGTTCATGTGGGTCCATTCGGTCTCAAGGCTAGCTCTAATAAATGGAAAAAACAGAAACTGATAATTATGTTTAAATTCATTGTGTTATTTTTCATTTATTCGATAATTGAAAAATGAAAGGAATGAGTTTTGAATTTCAAAATTAATGGAGATTAATTTAAAATTCAAAATGAAATTTAAACATGATTTTATTTGGCAACTAAAGGAAAGAGAAAAGTGAGAATTTATTTTGGGAAAATTCGCAAATCCCTTGCCTTAAGGGGATTTCGAATTTTGTCCAAAATGGGGAAGGAAATTCGAAAACTCCCTAAGCCATGTAGGGATTTTCGGATTTCAACCTAGGGTTAAGGAGAAATTCAAAAATCCCATCTAGGGTTTGAGTTTTTGAATTTTCTCCTATATAAGGATATTATTGAAAACCCTAGGGAGAGTTTTTGGAGAAAAGAAAAGAGATCACACTTTCCTTAGGGTGGCCGGATTTTGTAGAGACAAAATAGAAGGAAAAAGTTTCCTTAGGTTTTTGAAAAGAGCCCACTCTCTCATCCTAAAAATTGTAGAGTCATAGCCTTGAATATACGAGTGGTTTTTGGTGTGATCGTGGCAATAAACAACGATCTTGTTTCACGGCAATTCTCCATCTCGGAACGTGAGATAGTGAGACAAGATCCTTGCGGTCAATTAATTCAATCGTCACAAAGGTATGTGAGATTTTTCTAATCCTTTGTCTATAAACATATATCATGCATGCATCTCTCGTTGTGGTTTACGTTTAATTATGAATTAAATGGATATGATAAAATTTTTGAAATTCCGCCTACAATATTGTTGTTGTTCAAATGATTTTTCATATATAAATCACAATAAGATCCTACAATTGGTATCAGAGACTAGGGCTATTGATCATGCATGATTTATGTTTATGCGATTGAATGTATGATATGTGTTGATATTGGCATCTTGCATGAATATATGATGAATTCAAAATTGTTTTGATTCAATATGTGATTGGATCCCGATCGATTGGCTCTAGGTTTTTAATTACACCATGTTGGTGGTTTATGTTTTTCTCTAGAAAATAATGTAAGCCATTAAAGGGCATAGGAAATTTTGTAATTTAAATTTCCGGAAAATATTTTTTTTTTGTGCCGCCGCCGCCGCCGTCGCCGTCGCACGCCGCCGCACGACTCCCAGCCTCCGCCACAAGCCCAGCCGCCAAACCCTTCCCTGGGTTTTGGGTCGTGGCGGCGCACTAGGGTTTCGAAACCCTAGTATGCGCTAGGGTTTCTGAAACCCCAGCGGGCCTGTGCCCTGCCCCTGTGGCAGAGCCGCAGTTCCCTGCCGATGGCCTTGCCCCAGGCAGGGCCAGCCCCCCAGGCAGGGGCCAAAGGGCCGGCCGCAGCCCCGCCCAGGCACACACAGTCACAGCCTTGCCCCGGGCAAGGGCCACAGGGCCCTGCCCAGGGCCACAGTGCCACTTGCCTTGCCTGGCAAGGGGCCAGGCCCAAGCTGCCGGAGCAAGGCCACGCCCGCCACACCATGCCTTGCCTGCCAGCAAGGGCCCTGCCCAAATGAGGAGAAGGTGGGCCCAGATTTTCCCGGCCCAGCCCAAACAAAAAAAAAAAAAATATATTTTTTTTTTTTCACTTTTCGTGGATCGAGAGAAGAGAAAATTGAGAAGATGCCAAGAAGACAAGATGAAGAAAATTATTGTAATTATTTTCATTTGTTTTTATGGGTTGTAATTAGAAATGAGCCATAGAGAGGTTAAATTGTAAATGTATGATTTATTGTTTAATCTCGCATCATTATAACATGCCATATAGGATATAGAGATGCCAATATCAAATTGCCATGCAAGCATGTTCATGCATCATTGTAGTTTAATATTATAAATTGTTATAATAATAAATGCAATGGGTAAATTTTATAAAGAGTTATAAAATACAACAAATTTATAAGGGTTATAATTTTGTTGAATTATTAATTGGACTTAATTTCAAAGCAAAATCCATTTTTCAAAAAGCTAAGTGGGAGGGTCGCTTTGCTTGAAACGCTCCCAAGGTCTCCGACTTTTAGCCTGATCGTGACATGTGGATAGGTTAAGAACCACCTTAGTGGTCCTCACTTCAATGGGAGAAACCCATGAAACATGTCGCTAAGGAGTCATCAAAGTTGCTTATAGAAGATAAGACTCAAAAGGAAGTAGTGAGGCGAGACCATCCCTAGATGGATCGTTAGTTCATAACAACCTCTAGAGTCGATTAGTCGGTTAAACACTTAGACTAAAGATCATTGTAATCTCCCATAGGAGCTAGGCAATGGATCTAAGGTGACCAAAAAGATGGTGATTGGTTGCACTAGATGTAGAGACATCTTGTAAAGTGGACCAAATGAGAGGAGTCTCGATGCGATAGGAGGCTTCACGGACGCCACCCCTAGGTGGGACGTGTTGCCGTTTATGATCGCAACACCATAGATGAAACATTTTTTTTAACGGATTTTATTTATGTTTAAGTATTTGCATTCATGCATCATACTTCTTAAATATAAGCAAATTACCAACACCGCTTTATTTTATTTTTTCAAAGAATTATGTCTTTATCCTCAATCGCGCAAATTCTTAGTACAAACAAACTAGTGGGTGAAAATTACGCTGACGGAAACGTAACCCTCGATATCGTGTTGATTGTAGACAAGCACAAGCATGTGCTCACTACCCCTGTCCTCTTGAGCCGAATGATGATTCGACTCAAGAAGAGCGAGACGATACACCGCTTGGATGCGCCCCGATGAGATTGCTAGGTGCTATATCTTAGCATCAATTAGCAATGTGTTGCAACAAAGAACATCGAATATGCCGACGGCCGCAGATATGATCTACAACATCTCCGAAATGTTCGGAAGCCGAGCCAAAGCCAAGCAAGCCGCAGCGGTGCGTAACTTCATGAACCGCCGGATGAAAACCGCACTCTATTCGGGACCATATGCTATTGATCATAAGTCACCTGAATGAGATGGAGCTCATGGGAGCTGAAATAGATGGAGAGACTCAAGTGGATATGATCCTAGAGACTCTCCCGGAGATGTTTGACAACTTCAAACTCAACTACTCTATGAATAAGTTGAGTTATTCACTCCCGAACTCATGAAGGAGCTTCAAACTCATGAAACTCTACCGCTTAAAGGCAAAAAGAGGAACGGAGAGGCTAACCTTGTCAAGCGAAGCCTTCCACCTCTGGTGTCAAGAAACAAGAAAGCCCGCAAGCGAATAAGAAGAAGCCGGGCATGAAAGGCAAGAACGCTGCAAAGGTAGACAAGAGTAATGACAAATGTCACCATTATGGAATTTCTCGCCACCGAAACGAATCGTCCTACATACCTCAAGGAGGTCAAAGCTAAAGGTACATTGCTTGTTACCAAGCCTGCTTTTGTGGTCGACTCTACTTTTTCTTGGATTGTAGACTCGAGCCACTAATCATGTTTGTTGTTCTCTGCAGGGTTCAGGGAAAACAAAAGGCTTAGCAAGGACGAGTTCAACTTCCGCTGGGGAATGGAGCATCAAGACGTTAACAAACCGTTGGAAGTATTAAATTAATTTTTGAGAACAGTTTTATTGTTTTGAACAATGTTTATTATGTCCCGTTTTTTGGAAAAACCTTATTTCGTGGGCTCGCTTTGATTGAGCAAGGATATTCTTTGGATTTTAATAATGATGTTATTCAGATTCTAAAGAATGGCTTCATGATTACTTCTACAGTCATGATAAACAACTGCTTTCTACGTTAAACCAAATATTCCAACGATTTATGATATATCGAATTGAATGATGATTCAATGAGAGAAAGTAAGAGATTGAGGTTAGACTCAATTGATCAAACCTACAAATGGCATCTACGCCTTGGACATATTGGCCTTGACAGATTAAAAGGTTGGTAAGAGACGGTCCCTTGCAAACCTTAAGTGTAGGCTCACTACCTACATGTGAATCCCGCATAGAAGGAAAAATGACTAAGAGACCCTTTTCAAAGAAAGGGTAATAGAGCTGATAAATGCCTAGAACTCGTACATAGTGATGTATGTGGGCCATTCAATATCCAAGCAAGAGGAGGATATGAATATTTCATAACCTTCATCGATGACTATTCTCGTTTTGGTCATATTTATCTAATCGTCAAAAGTCCGAAACCTTTGAAAAGTTCAAAGAATTCAAGGCCTTGGTTGAAAAGCAATTAGATAAATGTATCAAAACACTACGATCCGATCGTGGTGGTGAATACTTGCTGGGAGAGTTCAAGACTTTCTTAAGGAAGAAGGTATATTTTCTCAACCGACAAACAGCCAGTACTCCACTCAAATAGAATGGCGTGTCCGAGAGAAGGAATCGAACTCTATTAGACATGGTTAGATCAATGATGAGTTACTCATCTCTTCCAGATTCCTTTTGGGGATATGCCTTGGAAACAAAGAAGATACGTCCCCAACCAAGTTCCATCTAAGGCGACTGAACTCCATATGAAAGATGGAGTGGCAAGAAGTCATCTCTTGGCCACACCGTAATATGGGGTTGTCCGCACATGTGCTTAGAAAGAAGACCGTAAGTCGACTAGTCGCTCGAATGTGCCTATTTGTAGGATATCCCAAAGGAACAAAAGGCTATATCTTTTATAGTCCTATCGATCGTAAAACATTCGTCAAGACGAATGCTCGTTTTCGGAAGAGGATTTTATAAAGAATATGAAGCCAAGAAGCAAGCTTGTACTTGAGGAATTGATCGTGAAAATGTTCATGCAACATATCCGCAATCTATTCCTCGAACCGACAACAGATGAACCACAACAAGAACTAACACCAAAGGGAGCCTCGACGTAGTGGGAGGGTTGTGAGACAACCCGATAGGTACATGTCTTATGGAGATGCATTAATATGCAGCCTCAGATTTAGACATCGACGAACCTGTCTCCTACTTGCAGGCCATGGAAAGTTCTCAAAAAACCTATGGCATGAAGCCATGGACGCCAAATACAATCGATGTATAAAAATGGCGTATGGACTCGGTAGATCCTCCTGAAGGGGGTAAAACCCGTAGGGTGTAAATGGATCTACAAGAAGAAAAGGGGTCCGGATGGGAATGTAGAGACATTCAAAGCAAGGCTTGTAGCCAAGGGCTACACCCGTAAAGAAGGCATCGACTATGAGGATACCTTCTCTCCCAGAGCCATGCTTAAATCCATCCGAATTCTTCTATCCATTGTCACCGCTTTAGATTATGAAATCTGGCAGATGGATGTAAAGACAGCTTTTCTGAATGGCAATCTGGATGAGCGCATTTACATGGCACAACCAGATGGATTCATTGAAAAGGGTCTAGAAGAAAAGGTTTGCGAATTGCAGAAGTCCATTTATGGACTGAAGCAGGCATCTAGATCATGGAATATCAGATTCGATGAGACTGTTAAAACTTATGGTTTTGTTCAGTCAATGGATGAGCCTTGTGTGTATAAGCTGATACAAGAAGGCAAAGTGGTTTTCTTAGTCTTATATGTAGATGACATACTACTCATTGGGAATGATGTAGGAAGACTAATCGAGGTTAAGCTCGCTCGCAAAAGCGCTTTGACATGAAGGATCTAGGAGAAGCCGCCTATGTTTTGGGAATTCGTGATCTTTCGAGATCGGAAGAACAAACAATTGGCACCGCCTCAAGCATCCTACATCGATAAGGTAATGGACCAATTCGCTATGCAAAACTCCAAAAAGGGTTATCTACCCTTCGGACATGGGGTATCCTCTCTAAGGAGCAGTCTCCCAAGACTCCTCAAGAAGAGGAAGACATGAGCCGAGTTCCTTACGCTTCAGCCGTGGAAGCCTCATGTATGCGATGCTTTGCACCGACACGATATATGCTACGCAAGAGGCGTGGTGAGTAGATTCCAGTCAAACCCCGGACCCGAGCAGACGGGTTGTCGTAAAGCATATCCTCAAGTATCTTAGGAGAACGAGGAACTATATGCTTGTATATTCGTGCATCGACCGAATATGACGGGATATACCGATTCCGATTTCCAATCGGATAAGGATTCCAGAAATCCACTTCAGGATCGTGTTTGTCCCGAATGGAGGTTCGGGGTATGGAGGAGCATCAAGCACTTGCATAGCTGACTCCACCATGGAGGCCGAATATGTGGCAGCCAGAAGTCGCGAAAGAGGTCAGATGGCTTAAAAGTTCCTTGTTTCACCGAAGTTGTTCCGAAGTCGATAGGGCCCATGGTAATCAGATTGCGATAACAAAGTGGGCAGTAGCAAACTCTAAGGAGCCTAGAAGCCACAAAAGGTCCAAGCACATAGAGCGGAAATACCACCTCATCCGTGAGATTGTACAAAGAGGCGATGTTGAAGTAACAAAGATATCAACACATGACAACTTGGCCGATCCATTCACAAAGGCTTTATCTGTAAAGTCTTCGATAGGCATCCGGAAGGTTTGGGCATGCGAGATTGTACACACCTACTTTAAGTCCAAGTGGGAGTTTGTTGGAAATGTGTCCATAAAGTGGGATGTAATTTGTTATTTATGAAATGACAAATGTAAGACATTATTATTTTTTGATTTTATAAAATAAGATAAAGTTATGTTTTGACACATACTCAAAGAGTGTTTATGATATTGTTTAGTCCATAAACTCGTTACTAACGAAAGAAGAGTCAGGGGAACCTCCGCGACAAACTTTTCGATACAGCTTTTAAAATAGATATTCGCAATCTTAGGATTGATTGGGCAATCGAATCGATTATGACCGGAGATCGAACCATGTGATGCTGGGTCTCGGGGCATGGGAGTTGGACTCTGGGTTGATCTAGACATGCTCGCAACATGTTGAATAGACCATGTGATTGATTAGGTTAGAGTAAAACCGCTTTACACAACTCTAAACCTAATCATCACAACTTAAGTATATTTGTATAATTATCTTAATCCTCAAGTGAATGCGTAGCTCAACTTAGTATCTCATGATCTTTGATTCGCCAATGAGATTAGTTCACGATTATTGAACGACATCTCGGTTATTGGGATCATGACAATATTAAGTTGGAGTTATGTGATTCACAGATATGGAATTCAGAAAAATAATATCACCTCATGCTTTATTGACGGGTGTGTGAATAAATAAACCAGGCCTGGTATTCAATGATGATATTCATTGATTAAGACATCGTAACATGTACGAGACATCTTACGAACGCTTTGTCTTTCTTATTCACAAATCATATAAAGGAGTTGAGGAAATAATGATTAGAATGGTAAAACGGTAATATTATATACACCATTCGATCACCGATATTTACGAAGGATAATAATGCATTTACACCGTGGACCGTGTGATAAATTGTATCAACACCAAAAGAAAAATTAGCGCATTATGAATCGAGAGATTATTCGGCATCGAACTTTTAGTGGAGTTAGATGATGTCGAATTAAATATGTCGATAACTTATAGGGATAAGTTAGTCGAATATTGTAATTCCATAGCTTTGTTCATGTGGGTCCATTCGGTCTCAAGGCTAGCTCTAATAAATGGAAAAAACAGAAACTGATAATTATGTTTAAATTCATTGTGTTATTTTTCATTTATTCGATAATTGAAAAATGAAAGGAATGAGTTTTGAATTTCAAAATTAATGGAGATTAATTTAAAATTCAAAATGAAATTTAAACATGATTTTATTTGGCAACTAAAGGAAAGAGAAAAGTGAGAATTTATTTTGGGAAAATTCGCAAATCCCTTGCCTTAAGGGGATTTCGAATTTTGCTCCAAAATGGGGAAGGAAATTCGGAAATCCCTAAGCCATGTAGGGATTTTCGGATTTCAATCCTAGGGTTAAGGAGAAATTCGAAAATCCCATCTAGGGTTTGAGTTTTTGAATTTTCTCCTATATAAGGATATTATTGAAAACCCTAGGGGAGAGTTTTTTGGAGAAAAGAAAAAGAGATCACACTTTCCTTAGGGTGGCCGGATTTTGTAGAGACAAAATAGAAGGAAAAAGTTTCTTTAGGTTTTTGAAAAGAGCCCACTCTCTCATCCTAAAAATTGTAGAGTCATAGGCTTGAATCTACGAGTAGTTTTTGGTGTGATCGTGGCAATAAACAACGATCTTGTTTCACGGCAATTCTCCATCTCGGAACGTGAGATAGTGAGACAAGATCCTTGCGGTCAATTAATTCAATCGTCACAAAGGTATGTGAGATTTTTCTAATCCTTTGTCTATAAACATATATCATGCATGCATCTCTCGTTGTGGTTTACGTTTAATTATGAATTAAATGGATATGATAAAATTTTTGAAATTCCGCCTACAATATTGTTGTTGTTCAAATGATTTTTCATATATAAATCACAATAAGATCCTACACATATATAGAATGATCTTAATCCTGAGTTCTTAACAGACTCATATTTATGGATTTGTGTCTTTTGATTTACTCGGTACGGATTCTGAGACCCTGAATCCTATTCCTTGTATTTTGGAGACATGATGAAGTAGGTAGCTGGGAATGTTATTATACAAGATGGAATACATTCCTTCTTGAGAAAGAAGTAGATAAATCATTCTCTTTAGGGTTGATTCGGTACTTGGACCAGTAGGAGCTCCGATTCATGAATGTGTTTTATGAATCACTGTCCATTAGAGAATCAATGGTACTTAAGGATAAAGATATAATTAGAGAGGTTAACGGATTCTACCTGACTCTAATTATGAATTATTTATGGAGGATTGATCTATATGCAATGACTACATCAAATGGACACTTCACGGTTTAGAAGTAATTTATATCTATAATTTCGAGAGTGCAATTCCAAGTTTATAGTGGAGTAACTATTGGAATTAATAGAATTAATTAATTAATTAAAGTGTTTAATTGATTATTAATTCTATTGGAGCTCGGGATTATAGGTCCATTAGTCCCCGCGCCGTCCTAGTAATTCTACCGCACACGAGGACAAAATGGGAATTTTAGAATTACGGAATTCTAAAATTAAACACTCGTAAATAATTAATTGAGAATTAATTATTATTTAAATAATGTGATTATTTAAATTTGAATTTGAACACATCTAGATTTATCCATTTAAACTTATTTGATAAGTTGTTCAATTTAGAATTCAAATTAATTTAAGTTTGACTTAAATTCGAATTTGAATCAGAATTAAAATTGGACTACTGGATAAAGGATAAAATATCTTCCTTCCTTATCTATAATAGGCGCCACACATAGGGATAGACCCTACTAGTGTGGCCGGCCACCTTAAGGATAAGGGGAACGGATTTTTTGTTCCAAATTCAAATAGGAGATAATTAACAAGCTTTATCTTAGAGATATAGATTGGATTCCTTTTAGAAGTTTGACTTCTACTCTCTAAATACTTTTTTTTGAGACAATTTTCGGAATGGTTTTTGGCCCTAATTTTAGAGGTGGCCGAAATTTCTCTCTATAGAAATTTTGAAACAAGTTTTTTCAGCCCTAAATGTTAAGGTGGCGAATTTCTCAAGTAGAGAGGAAGGAAAAAAATTTCTCCAAAAATTCCACATCGTGCATGCGTTGGTTTTTGTGGAAATTTGAGTGTTTATTGTAACCCGCTTTTGTCTCATGTGTGCCCACACACACGTCTTAAATGGATTCTAGGAATTGACGTGGAAGACATTTGTTTTCTAAACACAAAGCTTTGGAGCAAGGATTGTTCGAGGTCAAAGAACTCAAGTTATCGAATTTAAGTCGGCCTCCGTATTTTTCCCGAATTGAGTTCTTAATAAATGAATTAATGAGATTAATTTATTCGTGCATAAATTAATATAATCTATAGAGTATCTCAAAGGTTTCATGAAAATTTTTGTTATACACGATCCGCCTTTCCGCTGCGCTTCCGCATCCGAATTCAATTCGGGAACCAATAGGCACATGTTTTGAACATGATAGATCACCTCCACGATGCAGAGCTCAATGGTGCCAGAATCGATGAAGCCACCCAAGTTGGCATCATCCTGGAAAGCCTATCCCCTGACTTTCATGAGTTCGTGAACAACTTTGTTATGAACAAAAAGAAGTGCAATCTCACTGAACTCATGAATGACCTGCAAAACTTTGAATCCACCAACAAAAGAAGGGGAGGAGAGGCAAATGTTGTAGTTGCAGGAAGTTATGGTAAAAACAAAAGGAAAAACTAGGACCAGGGAAAAGCAAAGAAGGGAAAGAACAAGAGACCCAAGAAAGCAAAAGGCCCCATCCAGAAACCCAAAGGAAAGTGTTTCCACTGCAATGGCGAAGGGCACTGGAAGAGAAACTGTAACAAGTATCTCGAGGAGCTGAAAAAGAAAAAGGAACAAGGTAAATCAGATTTACTAGTCCTTGAAACATGTTTAGTAGAGGGTGATACCTTAGCCTG
Organism: Morus alba; assembly: GCA_012066045.3. Lineage (NCBI taxonomy): Eukaryota > Viridiplantae > Streptophyta > Magnoliopsida > Rosales > Moraceae > Morus > Morus alba. The sequence goes on along the minus strand of JABXEQ010000166.1, from coordinate 8,874 downwards.
GATAATTGATTCAAGAGCGACTAATCATGTTTGTTTCTCTTTGCAGAGTCTTAGTTCTTACACCGAGCTAGCCGATGGGGACTACACGATGAAAGTAGGCAATGGCGCAAGAGTTTCGACAAAAGCAGTGGGAGAAGTTAGACTTCGATTTAGGAAAAATAAATTTTTAATTTTGAACAATGTTTATTTTATTCCGTATATTCGTAGAAATTTGATTTACGTGGCTAAACTATTTGAACAATTATTTAAAGTTTATTTTGATAATGAATTTATTCATATTTCTCGAAATGGTTTGAATATTTGTTTTGGACGTCTGGATGATGGTTTATATTGTATAAAACCAATACCTAACTCACTGCTTAACACTGAAATGTTCAAAGTTGCCAAACCTAAGAATAAAAAGCAAAAGATTTCTCATGAAAATAACACATATTTGTGGCACCTTAGACTTGGTCACATTAACCTAAATAGGATTGAAAGACCTGTAAAGGATGGTCCTTTGCGTGAGCTAAAAGTTGGCGAAGCTTCCAAATTGTGAATCATGTTTGGAAGGTAAAATGACCAAGAGACCTTTTACAACAAAAAGGAGTAAGAGCTACGTAACCCCTACAAATTGATACATTCAGATGTATGTGGACCATTAAACGTCCAAGCTAGAGGAGGTTACGAATATTACATCAACTTTATTGACGACTATTCGAGATATGGTTATGTTTACTTCGATGCAACGGAAATCAAAACTTTTGGAAAGTTTAGAGAATTCCGGCGAGGTTGAAAACAATTAGGTAAACCAATCAAGACACTTTGATCGATCGAGGGGTGAATACCGACCAAGAGTTCCGAGATTTCTTGATTGAAGAAGGTGTGGTATCCCAATTGATCGCACCGGTACACCACACGCTAAATGGTGTGGCCGAAAGGAGAAATCGAACTTTGCTCGACATGATAAGATCAATGTTGAGTTATTCTTCACTGCCTACTTCTTTTGGGGTTATGCCCTAAAAACCGCTATGTATATTCTGAATCTAGTTCCATCTAAATTGCACCTAAGACACCCCTAGAGTTGTGGAATGGGCAAAAACCTAGTTTGAGACACATTCGATATGGGGAGTCCAGCACACGTCTTGAGGCAAAAGACCGGAAGTTGGAACCAATGTCAAAAGTATGCATCTTTGTGGGATACCCACAAGGGACAAGAGGAGGACTATTTTATAGTCAAGCGGATCAAAAGGTGTTTGTATCGACAAATGCCACATTTCCGAGCATGACTATATGATAGATTTTAAGCCCGTAAGTAAGACAAGATAGAAGAGTTACTTTCGATGAGATCGGACCACATCCCGACAAGAATTGTTGGACCACTCGGAGAAATGACCACAGTTCCCGATCAAACTCCTATGGCACCTCGTCGTGGTGGGAGGGTAAGCGGTTACCCGACCGCTATACCGGAAAGCCCAAATCGTCACTGCTGATGACGGTAAGGAGGATCCATCGACCTTTAGGGATGCGATGGATGATTCTGATAAGGAAGAATGGCAAGCAGCTATGAAACTCGAGATGGAGTCTATGCACTCCAACTCAGTCTGGCAAATTGAAGATCTACCCGAAGGGGTAAAACCCATTGGATGCAAGTGGATCTTCAAGAGAAAGAGAGGAGCAGATGGAAAAGTATAGACTTATAAAGCAAGGCTACTGGCTAAGGGTTTTACCCAAAAGGAGGGAGTTGACTATGAGGAAACATTCTCGCCGGTAGCCATGCTTAAGTCCATCCGGATACTCCTGGCCATTGTAGCATATTTTGACTATGAGATATGGCAGATGGGCGTCAAGACAGCTTTTTTGAATGGCTATCTTGATGAAACCATCTATATGGATCAGCCAGAGGGTTACATAGTGGAAGGCCAACAGCAGAAAGTCTGCAAATTGCAAAGGTCCATTTATGGATCAAGCAGACTTCTAGATCATGGAACATCAGGTTTGATGAGGTCAGAAAGTCTTATGGATTTGATCAAAACATTGATGAACCATGGGTCTACAAGTACAAGAAAGAAGAGAAAGTGGTCTTCTTAATTCTTTACGATGACATCCTACTCATTGGGAATGATGTGGGAATGATGACAGATGTAAAGGAGTGGTTAGCCAGCCAATTCCAAATGAAAGATTTAGGAGAGGCAATCTATGTTCTTGGGATCAAGATTATTCGAGATCGCAAGAAAAAGCTTTTGGCGTTATCACAAGCATCTTATATAGACAAAGTGTTGTCTAGGTATTCGATGCAAAACTCCAAGAAAGGGAATTTGCCTTCTAGGCATGGTATTCATCTTTCTAAGGAGCAATGTCCAAAGACCCCGCAGCAGGAAGAAGATATGAGAAGGTATCCCTACGCTCACCGTGGGAAGCCTTATGTATGCCATTTTGTGTACAAGACCAGATATCATGGCATGCAAAGGAGTAGTCGATCGCTACCAATCTAACCCGAGATTGGATCGTTGGGTTGCAAATAAAATGTATTCTCAAGTATCTTAGGAGAACGAGAAACTATATGTTGGTATATTCCGGAGAAGATCCGTCTCTCACGGATACACAGATTCTGATTTCAATCGATAGAGATAGTCGACAGTCGACATCCGGATCTGTGTTCACTCTTAATGGAGGAGCCGTGGTATGGAGAAGTATAAAGCAAAAGTGTGTTGCTCGACTCTACCATGGAAGTTGAATATGTTACACTTGAAGTCAGCAAAAAGAAGCTACATGGCTCGGGAAGTTCTTAATCGATCCGAAGTTGTTCCGATATGGATAAGCCAATTAAGCTCTCACTGTGACAACAATGGAGCGGTGGCTAATTCAAAGGAACCTAGAAGCCATAAGAGTGCGAAACATATAGAAAGGAAATATGACCTGATCGTAGACATTGTGGATAGAGGCGATGTAGCGGTTACAAGATCGCGTCGAGAGGACAACCTTGTCGACCAGTTCACCAAGACATTGCCATTGAATGTTTTTGATCGGCAATTAGATGGATTTGGGATTAGAGACATGAGACACCAACTTTAGGACAAGTGGAAGATTTTGGGAATAGTGTCCTCAAAGCATGAGATGTAAAAGGATATTTATTATTTATTTAATAAAATAGTTTATTCATCATTTTATGTGCATATATTTATGAATATTTTATGATTATCAAATAAAACTCCTTGATTATTTATGTAACCTTAAACATGGTGTATAAGTGTTATATACGAGAGGATAATGTTTAAGGATAATAATCAAAAGTGATTGTTCATAATGAATTTAATTAAAGTTCAGAATCTTTAATTAAAACATTATTAATACATGTCATTCCCATTTAGAATGGAACGGTGTTATCCGCACTGTTAATATGGCGAGATATTGAATGAGTGTATTTCGCATAATGAGATTATGTGGAACATGGACGAACACAATATGAATTTCTAATAATTTTCGTTAAGCATAGAAATTCTAATTGAGTCTACCGATGGTCATATATAGAATGATCTTAATCCCGAGTTCTTAACAAACTCCTATTTATGGATTTATGTCTTTTGATTTACTAATGCACGGATTCTCAAAACCCTGAATCCTATTCCTTGTATTTTGGAGACATAATGAAGTAGGTTGCTGGGAATGTTATTATACGAGATGGAATCCATTCCTTCTTGAGAAAGAAGCAGATAAATAATTCTCTTGAGTGTTGATTCGGTACTTAGATTAGTAAGAGCGCTCTGGTTCATGAATGTGTTTTATGAATCACTATCCATTAGAGAATCAATGGTACTCAAGGATAAAGATGTAATTAGAGAGGTTAACGGATTCTACCCCGACTCTAATTATGAATTATTTATGGAGGATCGATCTATATGCAATGACTATATCAAATGGACACTTCAGCAGTTTAGAAGTAATTAATGTCTATAATTCCGAGAGTGCAATTCCAAGTTTATAGTGGAGTAACTATTTGAATTAATAGAATTAATTAATTAATTAAAGTGTTTAATTAATTATTAATTTTATTGAGAGCTCGTAATTATAGGTCCATTAGTCCCCGCGTCGTCCTTGTTATTCTACCGCACAAAAAGGGCAAAATGGGAATTTTAGAATTTTAGAATTCTAAAATTAAATACTCAAGAATAATTAATTGAGAATTAATTATTATTTAAATAATGAGATTATTTAAATTTGAATTTGAACATATCTAGATTTATCCATTTAAACGTATTTGATAAGTTGTTTAATTTAGAATTCAAATTAATTTAAGTTTGACTTAAATTCAATTTGAATCAATTAAAATTGACTATTGGATAAAGGATAAAATCTCTTCCTTCCCTATCTGATTTAGGCGCCACACACATAGGGATAAATCCCTAGGGTGGCCGGCCACCAAGAGGATAAGGGGAAGGGATTTTTTGTTCAAAATTCAAAATTGGAGATAAGGATTTGATTCTATTTTGAAGTTTGACTTCTACTCTTTAAATATGAGATAGATAGAAAATTTTGAAACAAGTTTTTGACATATTTTTCAGCCCCAAATACCTAGTGGCCGAAATTTCTCATAGAGGAAAAATAGAGAGCAAAATTTTTCTCCAAAAAAAATTCCACTGTGCATGCGTTGGTGTTTGTGGAAATTCGAGTGTTTGAAACTGTTTTTGTCTCGCGTGTGCCCACACACACGCCTCACGTAGAATCAAGGAATTAACGTGGAAGACTTTGGTGTTCTAAACACAAAGCTTGGAGCTAGGACCTGCTCAAGATATCAAGATATTCAAGATATCATCCGAGTCGGCTACCGTGTATTTTTGGTTGAACCTTGAATGATATAAATTAATGTGATTAATTTATTTGTGCATAAATTAATATAATCTATAGAGTATCTCAAAAGTTTTGTGAAAATTTTTGTTATACACGATCCGCCTTTCGTTGCGTTTCCGCTACCCGACCGATTCGATTCAACCAACACAATAGCTATCGTGGCTAGTATTAGAATGACACCGTTTGAAGCTCTGTATGGTCATCCTTGTAGGTCATTCGTGTGTTGGTTGGAACCAGAGGATCGACTGAGCACTGGACCGGAAGTCATTCAAGAGAATAATGAGAAGATAGCTGTGATTCGAGAACGTTTGTTGATGACTCAAAGTCGCTTAAAAATTATGCCGATGTATATGAGGCCTTTGGAATTCCAAGAAGGCGACTTTGTCTTGTTAAAGGTTTCCCCATGTAAGGGAGTCGTTCGGTTTGGTGTAAAAGAGAAACTTGCACCAAGGTATGTGGGACCATTCCTGATCGTGCAATGAGTCGGAGTGGTAGCTTATCGGTTGGCTTTATCGCCTGAGTTATCTCACATGCATGACATGTTTCATGTCTCCATGCTTCGGAAATGTCAGCCTGAGCTGGAAGCTGTAGTACAGTGGTTTAACCTTCCGATACAGTATGACGCATCCTACGAGGAGGCACCAGTTCAGATTCTTGACCAGAAAATAAAGAATTTACGTCATCGTGAGATCCCATTAGTGAAAGTATTATGGCAGCACCATGTAGTTAAGGAAGCGACATGGGAGCTTGAAACAACGATGCTGGAGTAGTATCCGTATTGTTTGCACTTTGAGGTAGGTTTTAATTTCAGGGATGAAATTGCCTAAGGGGTAGAGCTGTAACACCCTGAAAAATTAATTGAGATTAATTAAGGTAATTAAGATTATTAGTGTGCCTAATCTGATTTAATTAATTGAATTTTGATTAATAAATGTTTCTGAAATGAGATTTTAAATAATTTCAAGGTATTTAAATTATCCTTAGTAATTTATTTTAATCTTGAAGTGTGTATGGGCAATTTCTGGACTGTTATATTGTACACATGTCATTTTCTTTTTATTTCTCCTTTTCTTTTCTTTTTCCTTTTCTTTTCTTTCCTTTCTTTCTTTTCCTTTCTTGCCCGTGCACTCTCTCTCTCTCTCCTTCACTCTCACTCTCCCGCTCACTCTCTTTCTCTCTTACTCCCATTTTGTGTCCCAAATCAAACGGATTTTGAGCCAAAGATGGGTTTCAAAGTGTTTTCAATGTCAAGAGAAGGATTCAAGGTAAGATTACTGGAAGAACCTCTCTTGAATCTCAAGTTTTTGAATTTTAAAACTTATCTTTGGCTCAAACCAGATTTTGATGATTTTGAGTAAAACTAGAGTAGAAATTGGAGATCATGGGTTCTTTGGACTTGTTTTAGGACCTAGAACCCGAATCTAGTGGTTTCCTTTGAAATATTTGAATTTGGGACTGGATTTGCAGGTTTTGGACTGGTTTTGCGAGCTTCTCTCACGCAGTTGATTCCACCGGTCGACACATGCGGTCGACCAGATTGACGGGTGACCGGCCGACCGGATTGACGGTGACGACCGGCCGTAGTGTTGCACCGCTCTGTCACCGGTCGACCGGTTCACACGAGTTTGACCCTGTTTGGCCTGAAAAGTGTTGTTTTGACACCTGTTTTCGGGGAGAACCCAAATTAGCTTCATTTGGGGACTTGGGATGAAAGGAATGAAAGGATTAGTATCTTTAATCCCTGATTTGATATTTAAAAACCTTGGAATGGAATTTAAAATATGAAAATGGATTAGGGCATACTAATTGAAAATCTTGGTACATAAGTGAGATTGGATTGCTTTAGGAATGAGAATTGATCCTAAAGTATTGTCTTGTATCGATGATCACGAGGATTGATTGAAGGGGCTTGAGGAAGCGGAAGCGGAAAAGGCAACGCTAGTCCCAGATTTGATTTGCAAGGTAGGATTTCTATCCCTTTTCCTTGTGAGCCTGTTTTCAAAAAGGATTTTGGCCTTGAAAATGTTTTATAAAAAGGGATTGGTTTGCGAAAGAAAAATGTTTTAAAAACCATGGCTTGTTAGTTTATGGAAATCCTTGGCTTGTCCTGTCCTTGGAATCCATAGTTTGTCTAGTCATGGAACCTCATGGCTTGCCCAGTTATGGGGCCCGCGGCTTGAGTAGTTCGTGGTGTCATATGAACGATTTCATAATGTTAAATGGATGATTTCTTAAGATAAGAGATCTTATAAACTGGTAATATAGTCTATTGCTGTAAGCCTAGATAGGATGCGGAAAGTGCATCCTCGGGGACAGAACCTGAAACTCGGTCCGGGTAGGCGAGGCACTTGGTTAGGTAAGTAATTTGTACTAATTACTTGCTGAAGCCTGTAATATGGTTATTTTTCAGTTATATTTCCTTTGAGAAAAAGAATGTGAGGTTCCTACTGCATCGTCTTGGACCGAATGTCTTGTTTATTTACTTATTCATTTATTTATTCATATCATTTACTTATTCATTTACTTTTAAGTATTTCAAATTATATCCCATCGGGCCTTTCGCTCACGCTTTATGTTTTAAATGTTAAACCCTCCTAGGCGATTCTAAGGGTGGGTGCACAAAGAGGGCGGATATTTGCTACGGAGTAGCTGAGTTGTGCTACAGATCGATCAAGTGAGGATTGTGCTCATCCTCTGATATAAAGTGTAAGGAATTGAGAAATTATGTAAACTTATTAAATATTTGGATTTACTAGACTGTGGATGATGTCTGTTGTAATGATTCTTTACATGTTCATGTATGTATGATACTGTATGTCCTGTGGGGTGGAGCTTTGTATGTCAGAGGCTCCAAAATTCTGTAATTTAATTGTACTTTAATGCCGTTAAGTGTGGGGCCCGGTTGGGAATCTACTTTATTAATCTCAAATCGAGCTCCACGTCACCCACCCCGTTTGGGGGGCGTGACAATACTTTTTCTCTCATTTTTATCTTGCTTTTATTCTCATATTTTCTCTCTAGAATTTTGTTAGAATGTTTTGCAAGCTAGGCTAGAGTTTTTAGGTGAGGCTAGAGATGATCCTATATGTATAGTAGCTTGTTTGGTTTTGATTCTCTAATGGTTTGTAAGTTTTATACATTTGAGTAAATAATTTTCTTTCATCATATTTCTTTCTCATATCAATATATTTTATTATCAACTTTTATATAAAACTTAGTCAAGTTTTTTTTATGTGAATGTTGCATGATACAATATATTGATAGGCATTATTTTATGAGTATCTTTTACAAAGAATATTGCCCCGAGATATGTTGCCGCTTTTAGATTTCTTATTATAAAATAACCTTTTCTAGTTCCTAACGAAGAATTTTATTTACTCGGTATATTTAAATTCACAAGTTCTTCAAATCTTATTTTCAAATTGATTGTTTGGGATGTGAAACGTTCAATTGAGTCAATTTATGAATCAAAATCCAAATAGGTGAACAAAAGTATATAGAGTATTATCAACTTCTTACCAATTTTAATTATAGAATTTTCTCCATTTTAAATTGCATTGTCTTTAAATTAAATTACTCTAAAATCACAAAAACAGGTCTTTCTATTCATTGTTTGATTGCTTATTTCTCTAACCTTTTGTTTCGCTAATATCTTTTGTTTGTCTTTATCATCTCCTTGTGATCGACCGTCTTAATTTTGTTACAATTGACCGCTTATTTTTGTACACGTTTGGGCGTAATCAGCGGAGTTCAAATTTGATCGAATTAAAAGGCAAAAGATGAAAAGACAATAATACCCTTCAACATTGATCCTACAACATATTTTTTCTACCTTAGACATAGGCATTAGGATTTCGATCCATTATTATTATTATTATTATTTTTTGAGATGCCATCATATTGCATTTAATAAGAAAATACATATATTTTTTTGGTCAATAATCTAATTTGAATAATAAGATGGCCAAAATACCCATAAAACTGAAAAGCAAAAAATTAGAAACAAAAACAAAAACAAAGAATTAAATGTACGTTTGCCTCTCAGGT
>JABXEQ010000029.1:0-28444 GCA_012066045.3 Morus alba | reverse complement strand
AGTTTCAATAACTCGCTTTATTTCCTCGATTTCAAGACTGAGTCAAGATTAACATTCTTGAACACATATTCCAACATAAATTCAACAAAACACATTTTCTCCATTTCTAGGTATTTTCGATTTTTAGTGTAAATCCAAAAAATATTGTTCAATCATTTCATTACTTACATATTAGACTTATCATACAAATTCCCTCGGTTGTAAACCTCGGTTTCATTTTTTTTCAGGTTTACTTGATTTTTCCCGAGATGAGTTACTATTCATTAACACGAAAAAGCATGTAGTTTCTCATGAAAATCCAAAAATCTTACCTTTGAAAATTTGAGATTCTCCGCTAGAATGCCTCGGTTATATTTCCACCGGACCTAACGGAAGAAATTTTCGCAAAAATGGGTAATTCCTTGATTTTCCCTTGATTTTCTCTTTTCTCTCTCTCACTTTCTTCTTGGTCGGCCACTTTTAGAAAATAGAACACTTTGGTTGCAATGTCCAGCCGTGGGCCTTTTTAATGTAATAATGAATATTATAATAATATTTTTTAATAATATATATTATTATTTTCTAAAATTAAATTAGAGAAACTCATTTTAATTCCTATAATTTAATTTTGCTAATTCTAATTAAGTTTAACACTTAATTTAAGTGGGTTCCGTTTCCCACATTTTTCTTTGTCGAGACCAAACTTTCCATTTTTCAAAACGAGTCTCTTTCCAAAGATTTATAATTTCACACCGGTAAGGTTCTATATTGGTTTTCTTCCGGACCCATGAGCACCCTGGTCAAATTTCTCATATTCAACCCATTTCTCTTGCATTCAATGGTCAATTTTTCTGAAATTTTCATTTTAAACGATCCAAAATTGCCCAAAACGCACTGCGCGACAGACTTTTTTTGCCTCGCTTTAACCGACTTTAAAATTTGCTTCAGAACTTTGCCATTTCCCCTTACTTATAATATTTCTACTATTTTTCTAACTGGTCATTTGGTCATTTACTAAATATTTCATAGTTTTTCATAACTAAAATATACCCAAGTAAAATTTCTAACTTTTAATCGATATTTCACTATTCACAACTAATATTTACTTAATTTTCTCTCAGAAAAATATTCGTATTATAACTTTACACTTTCAGTGATTTTACCCAGATATAAAGTTTCTACATAACACTTTCCTGATTGCATCAATATTTCTACATTATTTCTGTTCCGGGAAGAATTACTGGCCAAACAATGGACTGTCCGAATTTGACTTAAAATTTTCCCGGTCTTTACATAACATCTCCCATTACCTATTTCATTATGTCTCCAAAATACAAGGAATATAATTCAGGGTCTCGCATTCCTGTACCGAGTAAATCAAAAGACATAAATCCATAAGTAGGAGTTTGTTAAGAACCCAGATTAAGATCATCCTATATATGACCATCGTAGACTCAATTAGAATTTCTATGCTTAACGGAAATTATTAGAAATTCATATTGTGTTCGCTAGCCCATGTTTCACATAATCTCATTATGCGAAAATACACTCATTCAATATCTTGCCATATTAACAGTGCAGATAACACCGTTCCATTCTAATGGGAATGACATGTATTTATAATGTTTTAATTAAAGATCTGAACTTTAATTAAATTCATCATGAACAATTACTTTTGATTATTATCCTTAAACATTATCCTCTCGTATACAACACTTATATACTATGTTTAAGGTTGCATAAATAATCAAGGAATTTTTATTTGATATTCATAAAATATTCATAAATATATGCGCATAAAATGATGAATAAACTCTTTATTAAATAAATAATAAATATCTTTTTACATCTTATGCTTTTAGCACACTATTCCTAACAAGAACAATACAAACATTGCGGTTAGCAAATTTCCATGTGGTCGAGCTTATCGATAGAAACCCACACGGCACATCTTTGTCTTCTCGCTTTGACCGATATACACCTTTGCAATATTTTTTTCCCCCGCGAATGATTGTGTTACCCATCTTGGCACCGTTATGACCCATTTTCTCCTAACCCAGACTGAAGCACAGATGGGCCTCACACGGGGCCCAAACCCTGGCTGGTGTATGAAGGAGGAAGGAGTTGGTTACAAACAGTTACGGGATCAGCAAATGAGGAAGTGACGCTTGGCAGGCTAGATGCAATAGCTAGGGGAATTAGGAGCTGGTGGGTGGCGTTAGTGGGTGTGCAAAAATGAAGAGAAAAGTGTGGCTGGGCAAGAGGATCATCTTATTGATCGGGTTTGAGCCTGGAGGTGTTTATTCCACCATTAAACATCATTCTATCCTTAGTGTTGTTACTGTAATTCCGTTTGGTTACTAGAGCATTATAGTAGAGTTTGGATTACTTTGTAATCTTTATCTTGTTCCTGGAATACTATTTTAATATAATTATCCATTTATACTCTGTCCTCCCAGTTTGTTCTTGTTACTGAATTCTTAACTCTAACAAATTGGTCTGACTTGCCGGATGACGAACACAAGAGTGGAGTCTCGCTTTGATACGTTAGAGAAGAGTTTAGCGTTAGTGGAAGACTCACTGAAGCAAATGAAAGAAGGAACACTCACCCCGATGTCAAGATGTAGGGCATCGCGGAGGAGGTGACGCGGATTAACAACCGCCTTGTTTCGGTGGATGAGCTTAAGATCATGCTCTCAGGCTTGTTGAAAGGGAAGAACTCAGACGGGGAACTGAGTAACTCGTCGGCGACGATGTCGCTGCTGCCACAGGAGCACTTTGAGCCCTACATTTGCCGAGCTCAGCAACTGATTCACCAACACCAAAGCGACGCCGGGCGGGGTTGGTCAAATTTAGGATGAACTCCGCATCGCGCGAAACGGGTGGAGATACTGACCTTTGATGGAACAGACCACTAGGGTGGATTGCTTGAGCGGAGCAATATTTTGACATCCATAATACACCTGTGGCCCTCAAAGTCCGTTTGGCAGTGATCTATATGGAGGGCTCTGCCTTCATTGATACAATGGATTCGTAAGAAGGATCCATCTTTTTCGGGGAGGTGTTGGTCATCGAACTCATCCGGGCGTTAGCAGCAGATGTAAGGCCACAAATTGTACGAACGACCACCACGCCCGCCAGACGGCTCTGTCACCGAATATATCAAGGAGTTTGTACCATGTACCACAGAGGTCCCGAACCCCAGATCCGCAAGTTTTAGGGTATTTCATGGGGGCTTATGATGTGTTACGACATCGATCCGCACAAATAACCCGGACAGATGTGTCCAGTATGGTAAGGAGTTGGCCTGTGACATGGAGGAGGAGCTGGGTATCCAGATTTATGTGATTATTTGGTGGACGCATGTGGGGAATATGTCATTTACAAACCACCATTATTCTTTTCGGCAGGCTACTTTCGAAGGGGGTTCCAGGTTACCCACCTACCCGACCTGCTAATTGTAAATCTTGAATCCATTCTTTTCAGGCTCACCAAGATATTAGAACCACCACGCACCTCGGGACACTCCATGAACCATGGGATAAGTTTCTAATGGAGTCGGTAGGGCAACAACCACAGGATGTATTTCCGCCGCAAAACCAGGGTCCAAGGGAACGCGGAATTACTCACACCAAGAATTCCCGGAGATGCGGGAAAAGGGCTTGTGTTTTAAGTGTCATCGGCCGTTTCCACCCTCTTCACCAAAGTTCTAACAATAGCATGCGCGCCATAATTGCCGCGATGAGGATGAACCGAGGGGAAGGGACCTGATAGGCCGGAAGTGCAGAGACCATTGCGGGCAAGCAGCTAGATGAGGCATATTTCCCACCCACATGGAGCTTGGGTTATTTTTTCGGTTGGGGATTTCGGCCTCATACCGTGAAGCTCGCTAGCTCAGTGAATGGGAACCCTATAGTCGCTATAGTAGATAGTGGTGCAAGCCAATTTTTATTTCTACGGGGTTATTGACCGGCTTAAATTACCGTTGGGGGACACTGTAGTTTTGGGGGTTGTTGGGTGATGGGCATAGGGTGTCGGCTCGGGGAGTTTGGAAAATGTCCAAATAATGTTGGGTGACTTCTCCTTCCGGTAAATTGCTACAAAGTTGATTTTGGTGGGTCAAGGTTATTTTGGGGTGACGTGGCTTGAGACTATGGGGAAAGTGTGGGTAAATTAACACACCTTGTCAATGAAATTTGACCCGGTCAAAAACGGAAATTGTGGGTGATCCAAACCATGTGTTGCTCGCTTGTCTCGCCCGGCCGCTATTCAAGACGGCCGATATGATTTTCAGCGGGGTTGTGGAAGTTGAGAGTCGAGCCGAAAGTGACAGAAGCACCACCGATGACGATGCCTTATCAGTGAACAAAAGGGTTGATCTGGCACCAGCCACTGACCACCTATGCCAAGATTTTCCAGGAGCCCAACAAGCTCTCGCACCATCGACGATTCTCCGCGCTCACGGCCGGTCGCCATTCCTTATACTACTACTAATGGGGCTAAGTTATAGTCAATCCATTATTCGTTGTTAGACTATTGTCTCTTTAAATTACGTTCATATGTGGGTAGACTTTTTTTTTCTTTACTTTAACCCTCGGGTTCTTAACATGTTACGTTGTTACACTAATAACATATCTTATTATTACTTTAAGGATTCGGATATCATACTAGTTCCCGAAAACTTGTCTTAACTTATTACAGTCCGTTGTTCTTTACTAAGACAATGGTTGTAATATCTTCTTCTTAGAACTAAACATACATACTAGTATTCTACATTACATTAATCTGCGCTGAAAAATTGTTTTCTAAGCGAACGAGGGAGACCACTCCAAAGGCACCCATGACATTTCCGCCACCCTTGCCTCCGCATGTCCATCAAGCAAACCACTAGATGACCGGCTGCTTACCTTTTGTTACCCATTACGAGTAAACTGATGAGCTAACGCCAGCCAAGTATAAAACATGCATACATCATAAAACAAATAGAAATTACATTAAGAGTTATGATGCAAATATGCTCATGTGAAACATGCTTTTAAACTACTTTCTATCTTTCTGTTTACTTCTGTGGGCCCGGGCCTCGCCACTGGTCCGGTCTAGTCGATCTCTACTTTTGAGATTTTCCTCCCTTGCGGAGGCCGATGACCTGTCAACCTTTACTTTATCGGGTCATTTCATCGGCCGGGTTCAGTCGGAATCTCTACACTGCGGAGATTTTCCTCCTTGCGGAGTCGACGACCCGTCAGTCTTTTTCTTTACTAAATGATATGCAACATTTCTCTACATGAACATGATAACAAAAATGCATAATACTTGCATACTTTTAGCTGTGCATAAGGGTAAACATATATTACCCTTTTTTGCAATCTAGAGCACTAAGCCTCCAAACACATATAATCACATGTAATCACATAGACTTAGGAACATAAGTAAATTCATAGTTCTAAGTCTAACTACAGCTTACTCGAGTCCGCAGACAAACATTTATGTCTATATACTGCTAATCCGCTTAGGATTCCCGCTTCTCGGAAGTTCTTTCTCGCTTACTTGGCTCGTGTCAAAAACTGTTTCGTGGAAATAGGTTTTAACCACCTATTTCAAGCATCAAATTTATCATACTTGGATTCCTAAATCCAATTTCAACTCATTTTTTGAACTTAACCCCCTAGGCCGAATCCTAGCTCAAGAGGCAAATTACACCTATTCGTGGTATCTCGGTTTCGAATCTTAATCTATTTAATTCCGAGCTTTAAAACTGTTACTCATTCTAGAATCGAATTCTTAATTCGATGCTTACTAACTAGGTTTTAGAAATTTCGCAGAGTTTCGCCTTTGTATTTTCTAGTTTCCGAGTTTTCAATAACTCGTTTTACTTCTAATTTCGCACCTGGAGTCAAGATTAACATTCCTCGAACACCGATTCCAACATAAATTGAACAAAAACATATTTCCTCCGTTTCTAGGGATTTTCAGATTTTTAGTGCAAATCCAAAAAAAATTGTTCAATCCTTTCAATGCTTGCACATTAAACTCCTATCGTAGTCCTCGACAAAACCTCGTTTTCGTTTTTCAGTTTTACGGATTTTTTTTAGATGAGTTACTATTCATAAAAACGAAAAAGCAAGCAGTTTCTCATGAAAAATCCGAAATCTTAGCTTGAAAAGTTGAGATTCTCCGCTAGAATGCCTCGGGTTATGTTTCTCTTTAATTTGATCGAATAAAGAAATTTCGCGAAACGGATGATTCCTTGATTTTCCCTTGATTTTCTCTCTTTTTCACTCTTTATTTCTTCTTGGTCGGCCACTCTTTTTAGGAAATAGAACTCTTTGTGTTCTAATGTGCTTCCATAGGCCACTTTTAATGAAATAATGAATATTATAATATTATTTTAATAATATCTAATATTACTTTCTAAAAATTAAATTAAAGAAATCACTTTAATTCCTATAATTCAATTTTACTCATTCTAATTAAGTTTGACACTTAATTTAAGTGGTTCCATGTTCCCCACATTTTTCTTGTCGAGGCCAAACTTTCCGTTTTTCAAAACGAGTCTCTTTCCTGGCATCGATAATTTCACACTCGGTACAGGTTCTATAATCGCTTTTCGACCGCCGAAAGCACCCCCGGTAAAATTTCATATTCAACCCACTTCTCTTGGGTATCTCAATAGTCAATTTCTTTTTGAAATTCTCATTTTAAACGATCCAGAATTGCCCAAAAAGCGCACCCTCGCGGTACTGCTTTTTTTTGCAATTTCCCGCTTAACCGACTCGGGAAAATTTCCATTTTCGGAACTTTTGCCATTTTCCTTACTTCTAATGTTTCTACTCTTTTTCTAACTGGTCATTTGGTCATTTATTAAATATTTCAGTTTTTCATAACTAAAATATACCGTTAAAATTTCTAACTTTTAACCGATATTTCACTATTCACAATCATTATTTACTTAATTTTCTGTAAAAATATTTGTATTATAACTTTACACTTTTTGGGTGATTTTACCCCGTATATAAAGTTTCTACATAACACTTTCCTGACACATCAATATTTCTACTACTTTCTGTTCCGGGAATAATTACGGTCATATACCGGATCGTCCGAATTTGACTTAATATTTTCCAGGTCATTACATTCACCCCCAAGCTTAAGAATTTTCGCTCAAAAATCGTAACAACTGGGGGTACTTCTTTGATCTTTCTTCTACTTCCCAAGTGGCTTCGCAACATTGTGATTTTTCCACTGCACTTTAACCATTGGGATACTACGACTTGAGTTTCCTTTTCTTCTCTGGCTAGAATTTGACCTGGTTGTTCCTCATAGGACAAATTTCGTGAACCCGAATAGGCTCATGCTGTAACACGGCGATAGATCCGAGATATACTTCGAGCATTGCTACATGAAACACACTGTGGCACCGAGGCCAACCCCTCTGGCAGTAGAGCTAGTCGGTAAGCTACCTTCCTATTCTTTCAATAATCTCAAAACGCCCTATGTAACGTGGACTCACCACATTTCTTCCCAAAACGCATCACACCCTTCATTGGTGCGACTTTTAGAATACGGAGTCCTTACAGAAAATTCCAAGGGTCTTCGCTTATCCGCATAACTCTTCTCCGCGGCCCGAGCCGTCTCTAATCTTCTGGATCTTTTGAACTGCCTCAATGGCCTCTTGAACGAATTCCGCCTTGTGCAGCTACTTTTCCCATGTTTCATACCAATGAACTGGGGATCTACACTTCCTTCCGTAAAAAAAATTTTACACGGGGCCATGCCGATGGAAGCTTGGTAACTATTATTATACGAGAATTCACCAATGGCAGTTCATACCCATGCGCCCCTTGAAATCCACTGCGCATGCACTAAGCATGTCTTTAGGTCTGAATGGTCCTCTCCTCGGCTGCCCATCCGTGGCAAACATGGTGGGCTCAGGGATTGTCCCGAGCCCAAATTTAAGCCCGAATAAAATTTTTTAAAAAAAAAAATTTTTGAATTTCAAATTTTAAATTTCCACAAAAACATTTTCACTTTTTTAGGATCATGAGAAGGAAAATTGTGAAGATGCCAAGGAGACAAGATGAAGAAAATTATTGTAATTGTTTTCATTTGTTTTATGGGTTGAATTTAGAAATGAGCCATAGAGACGCTAAAATTGTGAATGTATGATTTTTATTTAATCTTACATCATTATAACATGCCATATAGGATATAGAGATGCTAATATCAAATTGCCATGCAAACATGTTCATGCATCATTGTAGTTTAATATTATAAATTGTTATAATTACAAATGCAATGGATAAATTTTATAAAGTGTTATAAAATGCAACAACAACTTTATAAGGGTTATAATTTTGTTGATGATTATTGATTGGACTTCATTTTTAAAAACAAAATCCATTTTTCAAAAAGCTAAGTTGGAGGGTCGTTTTGCTGAAACGCTCCCAAGGTCTCCGACTTTAGCCCGATTGACATCGTGGACGGGTTAAGAACCACCTTAGTGGTCCTCACTTCAATGGGAGAAACCCAAGAAACATGTCGCTAAGGAGTCATCAAAGTTGCTTAAAGAAGATAAGACTCCGAAAAGGAAGTAGTGAGGTGGGACCATCCCTAGATGGATCGCTAGTTCATAACAACCTCTAGAGTCGATTAGTCGGTTAAACACTTAGACCTAAGATCATTGTAACCTCCCATAGGAGCTAGGCAATGGATCCGGGGTGAGCAAAAAAGGATGGTGATTGGTTGCACTAGATGTGGAGACATCTTGTGAAGTAGACTAAACGAGGAGAGTCTCGATGCGATAGGAGGCCTCGCGACGCCACCCCTAGGTGGGACGTGTTGTTTTTATGATTGTAACACCATAGATCAAACATTTTTAGGATTTTTTTATGTTTAAGTACTTGCATTCATGCATCATACTTTTCTTAAATGTAAGCAAATTGCCAACGCCACTTTATTTTATTTTTCAAAGAATCATGTCTTTATCCCCGATCGCACAAATTCTTAGTACAAACAAACTAGTGGGTGAAAATTACGTTGACCGAAAACGTAACCTTGATATCGTGTTGACGGTAGACAAGCACAAGCATGTGCTCACCACCCCTTGTCCTCTTGGGGTCCAATGATGAGTCCACTTAAGAGGAGCAAGACGACACACTTTTTTGTGATAACTCCATGAAATGGAGTTATTTAGCCCCTTTTGTGGATTAAAAAGTATACTTGTTCTTGAGAATTTATTTAGTTTTTAATACTTTTACCTTATTTTTATTTCATTTTATTTTATTTAGAATTAATTTTATTTTTTAGTTTGTTTTAGGTATTTTTATTTTATTTTATTTTATTTTTATTTAGTTTCCTTTTAAAATAATTATTTTCCACATTATGTAATTTAATTTTGGTGATAGGTGGGCTTAAGTGCAAATTGAAATCCAAATTGGGAGAGAAACGCAAGAGAAAATAAGTAAAATTCGAATTTTAATTAGCCTAAAAAAGGAATTCCTTCGCGTGAGTGAAACTAGCATAAAACTCGCCCCTCTAGCCGTTGGATTGAAGCATCAACGGTCCAGATCGGGCGCATGGAATCACTCCAGACAGGAGCGTGTCTCCGCAGATCGCGTCAGTCGTCTGCTGATTAACGCCCAAAAGTGATATTCACAAGTGGTCAATTGTCGCACAGAAGGGCGGTCATATCCACAGAGAGATAACAAAGTAACAAGAATGATAAACAGAATAAGAGCGTTAGAGAAAAGTGAATTAAAGAAAAATGAGAGTTTTTGAGATTTTTGTTGCAAATATAATAAAAATGAGAAAATCTGTACGAAGAAAATGATAAGGTGTCGAGAATCCCTAATGCTTCATTCACCAATTCAAGTTTTGATTCTCAAAATAAAAGAATCGAATAAATTAAATCTCCATGTTGACTCCAGAAAATATTATTATTACAAGTTATCAAAAATCGAGACTATATCAATATGACAATATTGCAGTAAAAGACAATTTATAAAATAATTTGAATAACAAAACATTGCATGACAGAATTACATAAGAAAAGCGTGGCTTAACTTATATAAAAATTGGCACACAATATTTTGAAAAGTAATAGAAAAATAGATGAGATTTAATTCATTCAGATGTTGAACTTTACAGCACAAGGAATCAAAACCCCGAATTAGGTCACTCAACAGAAGTTCATCTCTAACCTCACCAAGAAAATTCTAGCCTATCTTGCAAAACATTCTCACAAGTTCTAGAGAGAAAATATGAGACTAACAGCAAGACGACAGGAAATTGAATATTAAAAGCCTCTCAAACCTTAGGCAAACCCTCTTATTTATAGTGTTTAGAGGTTACCCACAAATAAGGAAACAAATAGTAAAAAATAGAAAATTACAAAGGAAAAGGAAACAAAATAAAATTACACATAAATTAGAGGAATCATATATTCAATTTGGGAAGAAATCGCCGATTTTTAGGAAGAAATTCGGATTCAGCTCAAGGGGGACACGTGTCGGCAGAACGATTGGAGGAAAGAGTCAACTCGCCACGTGTCACGTTCCGAGTGGTTGGCTATCTTTGGCGCGGTCAGTGGAGACAATTGACCCGCCAGACACCGGTGGCGCCGCAGAAAGAGAGAGGCAGTGGCGTCGCAGATGTGGGGGCCATGCGGAAATTGAGTTGGAACGCCCCAGAGATTGCGCATGGACGGGACGCTGTGACGTCCCGCGCCCTCGCGGCGCGGTCGCCGTTCCTTATACTACTCTACTAATGGGCTAAGCTATAGTCTAATCCATTATTCATTGTTAGACTATTGTCTCTTTAATTTTACGTTCATGTGCGAGTAATTTTTTTTTTCTTTACTTTGGCCATCGGGTTCTTAACATGTGATGTTGATACCCTAATAGCACATCTTGCCATTACTTTAAAGATTCGGTATCATACTAGTTCCCGAAACTTGTCTTAACTTATTACAATCCGTTGTTCTTTACTAAGACAATGGTTGTAATATCTTCTTCTTAGAACTAAACATACATACTATCATTCTATATTACATTTATTTGCAGCGAATTTAATTTCTAAGCGGCGTAGTAAAGACCACTCCCGTGCACCCATGACATTTCCGCCACCCTTGCCTCCGCATGTCCATCAAGCAAACCACTATATGACTGGTGGCTGCTTACCTTTGTTACCTTTTGCACGGTAAACTGATGAGCTAACGCCGGCAAGTATAAACATGCATACATCATAAACTAATAGAAATTACATTAAGAGTTATGATGCAAATATGCTCGTGTGAAACATGCTTTAAACTACTTTTCTATCTTTACGTTCTTACTTTCTTGGGTGGTCTAGTCGAATCTCTACTCTGTGAGATTTCCCTCCCTTGCGGAGGCCGTGACCCGTCCGGTCTTTTTACTTCTTGGCTCATTACTTCTTTAGATGCGGTCAAGTCGGAATCTCTACTCTTTGAGATTTTCCTCCCTTGCGGAGGCCGACGACCCGTCGATCTTGTAACTATGCATAAGGGTAACCATATGTCGCCCATACCGAAATCTAGAGCATTAAGCCCTCCAAACATGTATAATCACATGTAATCATGTAGACTTAGGAACATAAATAAATTAATAGTTCTAAGTCTAACTCATTTTACTCGAGTCCGGACAAACATATATGTCTATACTTACCGTTAATCCGCTAGGATTCCCCGCTTGTTGGAAGTTCTTTCTCGTTGCTTGGCTCTCGGGCCAAAACACATTTCATGGAAATAGGTATCAATTCCCTATTCAATCACAATTCCTCATACTTAGATTCTTAAATCTAATTTCAAACTCATTTTGGACTTTTTTTTTCCCTTAAAGCGAGTTCTAGCTCAAGAGGCAATTTACACATATTCGTATATCTCGGTTTACGAATCTTAATCTATTCGTTTCGAGGTTTAAAAGCTGTTATCCATTCTCTAGAATCAGATTCTAACTCATTGCTTGCTAACTAGATTTTAGGAAATTTCGCAGAGTTTTTTTTAATTTTCCTCGTTTCCCGAGTTTTCAATAACTCGTTTTACTTGATTCCTGTTGCACTGTAGTCCAGATTCACATTCCACGAACACAAATTGATACATAAATTGAACAAAAATACATTTTCTCCATTTCAAGGGTATTCCGGATTTTTAGTGTTAATCCAAAAAATTTGTTCAATCCTTTCAATACTTGCACATTAAACTCCTATCACAGGTCCCCGACAAAACCTCGGTTTCGTTTTTCGATTTCTGGATTTTTTTCGAGATGAGTTACTATTCATAAAAATGAAAAAGCAAGCAGTTTCTCATGAAAATCCGAAATCTTACCTTGAAAAGTTGAGAATCTGCGCTAGAATGCCTCGGGTTATGTTTCTACCGGATGAGCAGGAAGAAATTTTGGCAAAAAGCGGATGATTCCTTGATTTTCCCTTGATTTTCTCTCTTTTCTCTCTTTTTCTCTAGTCTCTCAGCCACCCTTAGGAAAATAGAACATAATGTTTCTAATTTCCTTCCGTAGGCCTCTTTAAGTGTATTAATGAATATTATATTAATATTTCTAAAAATATCTCACATTACTTCCTAAAATTAAATTAGAGAAATAACTTTAATTCCCATAATTTAATTCTACTAATTCTAATTAAGTTTAACACTTAATTTAAGTGGTTCCATGTTCCCCACATTTTTCTTGTCGAGACCAAACTTTCCGTTTTTCAAAACGAGTCTCTTTCCCGTCACCGATAATTTCACACCCTTGTGACAGTTCTATATCTTTTCCTGATTCCGAGCACCCTGGGTCAAATTTTTCATATTCAACCCACTTCTCTTGGGTATCTCAATAGTCAATTTCTTTTTCTGAAATTTTCATTTAAACAATCCAGACTGCCCAAAACGCGTACCCTCGCGGTACTCGTTTTTTTGATTTCCGCTTTAACCGACTGGGAAAATTCTGTTTCGGGAACTTTTGTCATTTTCCTTACTTCTAATATTTCTACTCTTTTTCTAACTGGTCATTTGGTCTTTTACCAAATATTTCAGATTTTCATAACTAAAATATACCGTTGAAATTTCTAACTTTTAACCGATATTTCACTATTCACAATTGATATTTACTGAATTTTCTCTGTAAAAAATATTCGTATTATAACTTTACACTTTTCGGGTGATTTTACCCGTATATAAAGTTTCTACATAACACTTTTCTGATTACATCAATATTTCTACTACTTTACATTCCGGGAAATAATTACGGTCAAATACCGGATTGTCCGATTTTGACTTAATATTTTCCCGGTCATTCTGACGTGCCGGTGCAGGATTCGGCGTGTCTGGGACGCCATGCGAGATGGAGTGGGGAAAGGCAGAAAGTTTGGGGCCACGCGGAGAGAGATAGTGGCTTGGCTCAGCTTGTCAGCTGCGGCTCGGCTCGGTGGCCGGCTCTCACGTGTGGCTCACCGAAAGGCTTAAAAATATGGCTTTCATGGCTTCTTCTTGTGTAGCTTTTTGCAACGCTTTCATCTCAGAATAATTAAGCAAAAACTGGACAAATTCTAATTAAAAATATTATGAATGAAAATAATGGAACTTGCTTAATTAAAGCTTAAATATTTTAATATTATATAAATCAAAAGCAGTATTTAGGGTGCATTTTCATGCACTAATCAGAACCCCCAACCAGCTTATTTCTAGTCTCTAGCAATCCAAGCGCAAGAGAATTCATGTCACAAAGAAAATCTAAGTCTCAACTCGCTTAGTCACCTGAGTATTTTAAACAAACTGTTAGCAAGGAGTCAAAAGATACTATCAAGATTATTTCAATCATAGCTCCAGAGTCGTGTGTGTGTGCTCCAAACCGTAACCTTCTTACCACTGACCATAACACATGCAGCTTTGAAAAATTCACCAAGTAGAAGTCTCAACTCCATTGATCTCACTAGTGTCGAATATTTTGAGTGCAAAGGTTTTCTCTCATGGAGTTGGAAATGAAACAATCAACGCTCGGTGAGGAAGGTCAAATTTAGGACAAACAAATCAAACGAACATTGACCAAAAGATAGGTTAATCAACTACTAGAACATTCCACCATTCATACCACAAACCAGACTTTTTGGGATTTCATTGGTCAAACAGAAATTTACATAAACGAACAAAGAGCCAAAAAAAAATGCATAGGAGAATAAATTACTTCTTGTTTTTTTTTTTTGTTTTTGTTTTTGTTTTTGTTTTTTTTTTTTTTTTTTGCCAAGAGAGAACCTGATGTGAATGTAGAAAGGTGTTCTTTTAACAAATAGCTATATAGCATTAAATGTGACTAACACCAAACTACAGGATCTATGAAATGTTGCTCTTGCTCATTTTTTTTTTTTAAAGAAAAATAAGAAATGAGGCTCTATTACATAAGATCATTCCTATCTAACCTAAAATCCATCCCTCAAGCATATGCACCAAGCATACCACTAACCATGTAATGATGTTCTAATAGTGATTTTACCAGCTCAAAAGATCAATGAAAGTTCAAAAGTCGTTTACTCAACTCTCTTAACTCACCAAAAATCAAGCACTTAAACTCGGGAATTTTCTCAGCTGACATGCATTAACATCCATCTTACCACAAGGTTTAGCACGTGCAAAAAGAAACTCTGGAAGTCATTTCTTAGTAACCAAGACAGCGAAAATTGACTCAAACCAAACATTTGGAAATCATACTCAGACAACTTTGTAAAAATTTTAACCCAAATATCAACATGACAAAAATCACTCTTACGCATGAATATGCTCACCACCCCCAACCAAAATCAGATAGTGTCCTCAGTGTCAAAAATTATTAAAAATAGAGAAAGAAGACACCTGGATGATGAGCTTTCCACGTATGAGCACAACCTGAGCTTCCTGATATGATTATCCAAAAACACACACATAAAAAAAATAAAAAATAAAAATGTAAAAAGAAAAGAAGAAAATAGAAAATGAAAATATGATATAGGAGATGTGAGCAAACTACTCAGGACTGGTAAACGGGGTCGTCGAGAATGATCTCTTCAACCCGGTTCACCTGCTCAAAGTAATTCTTCTTCAAGATTTGCTTGTCATGAACCGCTTTCATTTTTACCTTGATCCTGAATTGTGCTCTTTCGACATCGATCAATCATTGTTCTTGCAATGGATCGAGTTTAGATGAGATGATGATTGGGAATGTGTGTTCATCTCCCAAGAATGCACGTTTTAAGCCCTCGGTGGTTGGCCTAGCTTGTCTTTTGGAGTCTCCTCGGTGGATGATTTCGGTTTTTCTCCTTACATTGGGAGCTCCTCAAGACACATGGTGACCCAAACTTAGTTCCTCCGTCTTGTGATTCTTTGAAAATAGCAATGAATGGCAGCCACCTCACAAGGATTGGAACTCTCAAATTCAGAATTTTGGAGGAGGTTTCCAAAATCTTGAGTTGCTTTGTGGCGAGAACCTCCTCCTCGACAAGTGTCTCGATCATAAATGTTTGGTGACACTCATTGTCATCACGTGGTTGCTTTTGAATATGAAAAATATTCACTTCAAGGGTCATATTCACGAAAGATATCTTCATGAGACCATTCCTACAATTGATACGTGCATTTCTTTGTGGCAAGAAATGGTCTTCCATAATGATGGGAATGGATGACTCCATATCCACCACGGATTGTGTATCCAAAACAAGAAAGTCCACGGGGTAATAAAACTTGTCGACTTGCAACAAAACATCTTCCACTATTCCCGTGGTCTCTTAATGGATTATCGGCGATTCTTGAGAACAACAGATGTGGGCTTAATCTCCCCAAGACCCAATTGCGAGTGGTAGAATAAGGCATGAGGTTCACACTCGATCCTAAGTCTAGTAATGCTTGGCTGAATTCATGTGTCCCGATCGGCAAGAAATGGTAGGACAACCTGGATCCTTATACTTGGCGATGTTTTCGCTCAATCACCGCAACACTTGTTCCGTCAAGAATGCAGTCTTCTTGACGTGGTGCTTTCTCTTTATGGTGCACAAATCCTTTATAACCTTGGCATAGGCCGACACTTGCTTGATCACATGTAGTAAGAAAAGATTGATCTTCAATTGTGTCAAGTGCTCCAGGATCTCACTTTGGTTTTCCGGCACTTTCCCAGCAGGTCGGAGAGCCTGGGGGAAGGGCACCTTTACCAAATTTTAGTTGGCTTTTCTTTCTCCCGAGCCGATTCTTCATTACTCAAGTGGTTGTACTTGTCGATGGCGTGTCTAAATTCTTAGCACTTCCAGTAGAGATGGCGTTAACTTCCTTGATATTTTGACCTTCAGAGTTGGAAGTTTGAGCCATGTTTTATCCTCAAATTGACTGGGCTTGTGATGGAAATCTACGCGCTCCTGAACGGTTAAAGCTTCTGTCAGCTTTGTGATATGACTTTTGATTTCCTTGTTCTCTTCCACCAGCTGTGTGCGCATCGAATCAACCCTTTGATTCGTTTTATTTTGCGCATCCATAAAAGCTTTTAGGGTATCCTCTAGAGAATTCCCTTTCGGTTGCATGTTATTCTGAGGTGCAAAATATGTCGTTGGTGGTTGATATTGTTGCTTTGATCTCCATTGCCCTCTAGATGATTGTGCTTGTTGGTTCGAATCTCGCCAACTAAAATTTGGGTGGTTTTTTCAACCAGGATTGTAAGATTCTGAGAAAGGTCCATAAGGCTTCTTGTATGTGTCCAATGCATTACACTACTCCTCATATACCCCTTTCATTTCACTTAAAGTGTGGCAATCTTGAGTTAGATGGCCCATTCCACCACAAACTAAACAGGGCTCATGTGCCTCTGTCCTTGCCACCATGTGTGGTCCTTTGCTATCTTTACTTTTGAGGGCCTCAATTTGCTTCGTCAAAGCTTCAACTTGGGCTGTAAGACCGTCCTCTTCCCTTAATTGATAAACTCCAACTGGTCGGGACCTACTGGTGCTCTCGTAGCACTTCGGCCCGATCAAGTATGAGCTTTCTCGGCTAACTCATTCGGTACTTCGATAGCTTCGTCAGGATCCTTCCGAGAAAATCTCCATTGCACATCATCTCAACAAATTGGCGCTCTCGGTTGTGAGTCCATCGTAGAAATAGCTTACGAGGTGCCAACTTTCATATCCATGGTGGGGACACAGTTTAATGGATCTTTAAAACGCTCCCAAGCTTGATAGAGTGTTTCGTTTTCCTTCTCCGAAAGCGAAATTTGAGATCTGTCGTTTCAAATTATTAGTCTTATGGTGTGGGAAATACTTGTTGAAGAATGTCGTCATCATTTCTTCCCACGTACCAATAGACACGGGCCTCGAGAGAATACAACTTGACTTTTGGCCTTGTCCTTGAGAGAGAGAAAGGGAAAAACTTCAATCGGATTTGTTTGCGGCCTCGAAAGACGGTGGCCACCACCTTTTGAACTCCCGGATGTGTACATAAGTGTTCTCGTTCTCTAATCCGTGAAAGGTTGGGAGAAGTGCAATCATGCCCGGCTTAAAATCATGGCGGTGCATTCGGTGGGAACATGATACAAGATGGGGTGGCCGTGTCTTGGCGTTGGGTGCAAGTAATCTTGCAACGTCTGTCTTGAACTTCCTCGTGTTGTGCCATTGCAAATAGATTTTGAAATCGCGAATTCCAACGACGAGTGTGAAGACGGAGACGTAGAAGATGAGTCTGAGAGAATTTCACTAGGGGTTTCTAAATCTGGACGTTGAGCAAATCTCCCTAGTTCGTCTCTACACCGATGCATTCACCCTAAGCGGCCCCTTTTTTATTTTTTTTGTTTTTTTATTTTTAATCAAAAAGAAAATAATTATATAGTAACGTAAATTGTAACCACCGAGAGTGCTCCCAGGAAAGACTATAGCTCTTGGCTCAATGAATAGTCTCCTAGACAGAGCAACGTTCCCAGGAAAGATTGGTGGGGCGAGGCTCGCTTAAGTACCAACTTTCCTAGACAAAACTCCCTCAGATTATACTTTCCACGTAACCAGACAATTATTCTCAAAATCAATTATTAAATTTTATTGAGTAAATTATGAAATGTAATCTAATCAATGGAAACTATTCCTAAAGTCAAAAGCCTAAATCTACCAAATTATGAAAATCCTAGATTAGAAATCTAAATTAGTCAATTAATTACCATCTTAATTAATGAAACTATAAAAGGAAAAATTAAATTAGGTAACAATTAAAATATACTAATGAGGAAACAAAATAAAATCCTAATTTACCAAAAATAAAACATTACAAAATCAAATCACAATCAATTCTAAAACACAAATCCTAAAAGTGTGAGATTTTTTTCTTTAGCAACACAAAAATACGGGAATAAAAAAATGAAGAACGTGAAATAACAAAGAAAGGAAGGAATACAGCAACAAAAAGTTTTTTTTTTATATATATATATATATATATATATATATATATATATATATATATAGCCTAACAATCAATCACGCAAACCAAAGGAGGTTTTTTTTTTTTTTTTTTTTTTTTTTTTTTTTTTTTTTTTTTTTGAAATAAACGATAAGAAAGAGAGGAAGAAACAGATTACGCAGACCAAACAAAAAGAAACAAATAAAATACAATTAAAAAAAAAAAAAAAAAAAAAATGTACTTACCTCTTTGGCTCAAAATCTACTAATCAATCTTGTTAGTAGCATCTCCCGCAACGACGCCAAAATTTGATTAATGCCCAAAAGTGATATTCACAAGCGGTCAATTATAGCACAGAAGGGCTGTCGTATCCACAGAGAGATAACAAAATAACAAGAATAATAAACAGAATAAGAGCGTTAGAGAAAAGTGAATTAAAGAAAAATGAGAGTTTTTGAGATTTTTGTTGCAAATATAATAAAAATGAGAAAATTTGTATGAAGAAAATGATAAGGTGTCGAAAATCCCTAATGCTTCGTTCACGAATTCAAGTTTTGATTCACAAAATAAAAGAATCAAATAAATCAAATCTCCATGTTGACTCCAGAAAATATTATTATTACAAGTTATCTAAAATTGACAATATATCAATATGACAATATTGCAGTAAAAGACAATTTATAAAATAATTTGAATAACAAATCATTGCATGACAGAATTACATAAGAAAAGTGTGACTCAACTTATATAAAAGTTGGCACAAAATATTTTGAAAAGTAATAGAAAAATAGATGAGATTTAATTCATTCAGATGTTGAACTTTACAGCACAAGGAATCAAAACCCCGAATTGGGTCACTCAACAGAAGTTCATCTCTAACCTCACCAAGAAAATTCTAGCCTATCTTGCAACACATTCTCACAAGTTCTAGAGAGAAAAATATGAGACTAACAACAAAGCAGACGAAAAATTGAATATTAAAAGCCTCTCAAAACCTTAGGCAAACCCTCTTATTTATAGTGTTTAGAGGTTACTTGTCAAATAAGGAAACAAATAGTAAAAATAGAAAAGTACAAAGGAAAAGGAAACAAAATAAAATTACACATAAATTAGGAGGAATCATATATTCAATTTGGGAAGAAATCGCTCAGATTTTTAGGAAGAAATTCGGATTCAGCTCAAGGGGGACATGTGTCGCGTAACGATTGGAGGAAAAGAGTCAACTCACCATGTGTCACATTCCGAGTGGTTGGCTGTGCTGGGGCAGTCAGAGTGGAGACAGCTGTGTGGGACCGCCAGGACAGCTGGCGCTCGCAGAAAGGAGAGGCAGGTTGGCGTCGCAGATGTGGGGGCCACGCGGAAATTGAGTTGAACGCGCGAGCAGATTGCGCTGCGGCACGGACGCGCCACCGCAGGGGACGGGCGGCTGGGACGCCCGCGAGATGGAGTGGGGAAGGCAGAAAGTCAGGGCCCACGTGGAGAGATAGTGGCTTGGCTCGCCTTGCTGCGGCTCGGCTCGGTGACGCGGCTCTCACGTGTGGCTCGTGAAAGGCTTAAAAATATGGCTTTCATGGCTTCTTCTTGTGTAGCTTTTTACACTGCTTTCATCAGTAAATAATTAAGCAAAAACTAGACAAATTCCAATTAAAAATATTATGAATGAAAATAATGGAATTTGCTTAATTAAAGCTTAAATATTTTAATATTATATAAATCAAAAGAAGTATTTAGGGTGCATTTTCATGCACTAATCATCTGCCAATCCCAGCGTGCCGCGTGTCCCAGCTTGTCCCCCACTCAGCAGCCACGGGATCTGTTGCGGCGATTCCATCCAAGCTGTGTGAAATCTCCCTCTCTTAGCAAACCAGAGAGCGCCGCGTGTCCACCCAATCCGAACGCTCCAATTAAAGCGCGCCACGTGTCCGAGAGCACTCCTCACCGAGAGCTCAATTAGCGGCGCTCCTCCGTGCCGAGATGAAGGGTTTTGAACCCATATAATGCGAGCAGCGAGAGAAAGTCAGAGTGGAGGAAAGAAAAGAAACAGAGAAAAACCCGATAGAAGAGCAAAGCATTTAATAAGGCTTTTCAGCCAATTTTTCAAGAAAATCCCAAAACAAATATTTTTATTTTATTAGATTTAGATTTTATTTTCCATAAATTATTGAGAGAGAATTCATTTTGGAGCTTCAAGAAGGAGGAAGATGAAGATTTTGGAGTTTGTGACACCTCCATTTGGTGATTTCTTTCCCATATTTATTCTCCTTATTTTTGTAATCTCTAAAAATGATGAAACCCTTGATGTTATTTAGTTAATTTTGTGAGCTAGGCTTCTAGTGGAACTTAGATTGTGATGTTTTAGTTTTTGCTTTTGGATTGTCTATGGTATTTTTGTGCTTGTTCATTTATGTGTATTTACTTGCTTAATTTCTATTTTTGATGGAAATCAAAGAAGCCATATTTGCTTCTTCTTCTAACTGTGGCCGAGAGACTAGAGAAAAGAAAGAGAAAAGAGAGAAAGTCAAGGGAAAATCAATGAATCACCCGTTTTTGCCAAAATTTCTTCCGTTCAGTCGGGTAGAAACATAACTCGAGGCATTCTAGCGAGAGAATCTAAAATTTTCAAGGTAAGACTTCAGATTTTTCATGAGAAATTGCTTGCTTTTTCATTTTTATGCATAGTAACTCATCTCGGAAAAAATCTGTAAAACTGAAAAACGAAACCGAGGTTTTGTTGGGGACTACGATAGGAGTTTAATGTGCAAGTACTGAAAGGATTGAACAAATTTTTTTGGATTAACGCTAAAAAATCCGGAATACCCTAGAAATGGAGAAAAAGTGTTGTTGTTCATTTTATGTTGAAAATTGGGTTTAGGAATGTGAATCTGGACTACAGGTACCGAAATCGGAAGTAGAACGAGTTATTGAAAACTCAAGAAACTAGAAAAAAGAAGGCGAAACTCTGCTGAAATTTCTAAAAACCTAGTTAGTAAGCATCGAATTAAGAATTCGATTCTCGAGAATGAGTAAATGATTTTAAAGCTCGTAATTGAATAGATTAAGATTCGTAAACCGAGATACACGAATAGGTGTAATTTACCACTTGAGCTAGAATTCGGCCTAGAGGGGTTAAGTTCGAAAATGAGTTGAAATTGGATTTAGGAATCCAAGTATGAGAAATTTTTGATGCTTGGAATAGGTGGTTAATACCTATTTTCATGAAATAGGTTTTGGGCATGAGAGCCGAAGCAACGAGAAAGAACTTCCAGCAAGCGAGAATCTTAGTGGATTAACTGTACGTATAGACATATATGTTTGTCTGGACTCGAGTAAGCTGTAGTTAGACTTAGAACTATGAATTTACTTATGTTCCTAAGTCTATGTGATTACACGTGATTATAGGTGTTTGGAGGGCTTAGTGCTCTAGATTGCAGAAGGGTGATATATGGTTATCCTTATGTACAGTTAAAGTATGCAAGAAGTATTATGCATTTTATGTTATCATGTGCACGTAGAGAAACGTTGCATATCATTTAGTAAAGAAAAAGACCGACTGGTCGTCGGCCTCCAGGGGAGGGAAATCTCATAGAGTAGAGATTCGACTAGACCAAGTAAGAAGAAATGACCAAGAAAAGTAAAAAGACCGACGGGTCATCGGCCTCCGCAAGGGAGGAAAATCTAAAAGAGTAGAGATTCTGACTAGACTAGACAGTAAGCAGGGGGCCAGGCCCACAGAAGTAAGAGCAAAAAGATAGAAAGTAGTTTAAAGCATGTTTCACACGAGCATATTTGCATCATCAGGGGGCCAATTCATTATTCGTTGTTAGACTATTGTCTCTTAATTTAATTTCTATTAGTTTATGATGTATGCATGTTTATACTTGCTGAGCGTTAGCTCATCAGTTTACTCGTGTGCAGGTAACAAAGGTAAGCAGCGAGTCATATAGTGGTTTGCTTGATGGACAGGCGAAGGCAAGGGTGGCGGAAATGTCATGGGTACATGGGAGTGGTCTCTACTATGCTCGCTTCGAAATTAAATTCTGCTGCAAAGTAGTGTAATATAGAATACTAGTATGTATGTTCAGTTCTAAGAAGAAGATATTACAACCATTGTCTTAGTAAAGAACAACGAACTGTGATAAGTTAAGACAAATTTTTGGGAACTAGTACGATATTCGAATCCTTAAAGTAATAGCAAGATGTGTTATTAGTGTAACAACATAACATGTTAAGGACCCGAGGGTTAAAGTAAAGAAAAAAAATTTACCCGCATATAAATGTAAATTAAAGAGACAATAATCTAAGAACAAATAATGAATTGGACTAAAACTTAGCCCATTAGTAGTAATATAAGGCACGGCGACCACGCCGTGAGGGCGCAGGTCGTCACAAAAACCAATACCTAACTCACTGCTTAATACTGAAATGTTCAAAGTTGCCGAACCTAAGAATAAAAAGCAAAAGATTTCTCACGAAAATAACACATATCTGTGGCACCTTAGACTTGGTCATTTAACATAAATAGGATTGAAAGACTAGTAAAGGATAGTCCTTTGAGTGAGCTAATAGTTGGCGAGCTTCTAGTCTGTGAATCTTGTTTGGAAGGTAAAATGACCAAGAGACCACAGCAAAAGGAGTAAGAGCTACAGAACCTCTTCAGTTGATACATTCAGATGTATGTGGACCGTTAAATGTCCAAGCTAGAGGAGGTTATGAATATTACATCACCTTTATTGACGACTATTCGAGATGTGGTTATGTTTACCTGATGCAACGAAAATCTGAAACTTTTGGAAAGTTTAGAGAGCTCCGAGCAGAAGTTGAAAAACAATTAGGTAAACCAATCAAGACACTTTGATCAAATCGAGGGGGTGAATACCTGGACCAAGAGTTTTGGGATTTCTTGATTGAGGAAGGTGTGGTATCCTAATTGATCAGATCCGGTACACCACAACCCGAATGGTGTGGCCGAAAGTAGAAATCAAAACTTTGGTCGACATGATAAGATCAATGTTGAGTTATTCTTCACCGCCTACTTCCTTTTGGGGTTATGCCTTAAAACCCGCTATGTATATTCTGAATCTAGTTCCATCTAAATCTGTACCTAAGACACCCCTAGAGTTGTGGAATGGTCAAAAACCTAGTTTGAGACACATTCACATATGGGGGAGTCCAAAGCACACATCTTGAGGCAAAAGACCGGAAGTTGGAACCAAGGTCAGAAGTATGCATCTTCATGGGATACCCACAAGGGACAAGAGGAGGACTATTTTATAGTCAAGCAGATCAAACGGTGTTTGTATCAACAAATGCCACATTTCTAGAGCTTGACTATATGATAGATTTTAAGCCCAGAAGTAAGATAGTATTAGAAGAGTTACTTTCCCATGAGATCGGACCACATCTGACAAGAGTTGTCAGACCGCTCAGATAAAAGACCACAGTTCCTCATTAGACTCCTACGGCACCTCATCGTAGTGGGAGGGTAAGCAGGTTACCCGACCGTTATACCCGGGAAGCCCAAATCGTCACTGCTAATGACAGTAAGGAAGATCCATCGACCTTCAGGGATGCGATGGATGATTCTGAGAAGGAAGAATGGCAAGCAGCTATGAAACTCGAGATGGAGTCTATGCACTCTAACTCAGTCTGGCAACTTGTAGATCTACCCAAAGGGGTAAAATCCATTGGATGCAAGTGGATCTTCAAGAGAAAGAGAGGAACGAAAAGAACAAGAGACCTAAGAAGGCAAAAGGCCCCATCCAGAAGCCCAATGGCGAAGGGCACTAGAAGAGAAACTGTCACAAGTATCTCGAGGAGCTGAAAAAGAAAAAGGAACAAGGTAAATCAAATTTACTAGTCGTTGAAACATGTTTGGTAGAGGGTCTCTTGTGCAGGAGCAACTAATCATGTTTGTTTTTCTTTGCAGAGTCTTAGTTCTTACACCGAGCTAGCCGATGGGGACTACACAATGAAAGTGGGCAATGGACTAAGAGTTTCGGCAAAATAGTGAGAAAAGTTAGACTTCATTTTAGGAAAATGAATTTTTAGTTTTGAACAATATTTATTTTATTCCGCACCTTCATAGAAATTTGATTTTTGTGGCTAAGTTATTTGAACAATTATTTAAAGTTTATTTTGATAATGAATTTGTTCATATTTCTCAAAATGGTTTAAATATTTATTCTGGATGTCTAGATGATGGGTTATATTGTATAAAGCCAATACCTAACTCAACTTTGCTTAATCTTGAAATGTTTAGAAATGCCAAACCTTACAATAAAAAGCAAAAGATTTCTCATGAAAATAACACATATCCGTCGATCTTAGACTTGGTGATATAAACCTAAATAGGATTAAAAGACTGGGTAAATGATAGTCCTTTTTGTGCGAGCTAACCGCTGGTGAGCTTCCGGTCTCAGTGAATCTTGTTTGGAAGGTAAAATGACCAAGAGGCCTTTCACAACAAAAAGAAGTAAGAGCTACAAAACCCCTTTAGTGATACATTCAGATGTATGAGGACCATTAAATGCCCAAACTAGAGAAGTTTATGAATATTACGTCACCTTTATTGATGACTATTCGAGGTATGGTTATGTTTACCGATGCAACGAAAATCAAACTTTTTGGAAAGTTTAGAGAGTTCCGAGCGTTGAAAAACCATTAGGTAAACTAATCAAGACACTTTAATCGGATCGAGGGGTGAGTACTGGACCAAGAGTTTTAGGATTTCTTGATTGAAGAAGGTGTAGTATCCCAATTGATTGCACCGTACCACCATGCAGAATGGTATAGCCGAAAGGAGAAATTAGACTTTGCTCGACATGATAAGATCAATGTTGAGTTATTCTTCACCGCCTACTTCATTTTGGGGTTATGCTCTAAAAATAACTATGTATATTCTAATTCTAGTTCAATCTAAGTCTGTACCTAAAACACCCCTAGAGCGTGGAATGGTCAAAACCTAGTTTAAGTCACATTCGCATATGGGGTTGTCTAATACACTTGCTAAGGTAAAAGACTAGGTAGTTAGAACCAAGGTCAGTAGTATGCATCTTCATGGGATACCCACAAGGGACAAGAGGATGATCGTTTGATTGTCAAAGCGGATCAAAAAGTGTTTGTATCGACAAAATGCCACTTTTCTTGAGCATGACTATATGATGATTTTAAGCCCGTATAAAATAGTATTAGAAGAGTTACTTTCGATGAGATTGAACCACAACCGACAAGAGTTGTTGGACCACTCGAGAGAAAAGACCATAATTCCTAATCGGACTCCTATGACACCTCGTCGTAGTGAAGGGTAAATAGGTTAGCCGACCATTATACCGGGAAACCCAAATCATCACTGCGATGATGGTAAGGAAGATCCATCAACCTTTAAGGATGAGTTGGATACTTCTGATAAGGAAGAATGGCAAGTAGCTATGAAACTCGAGATGGAGTCTATGCACTCTAACTCAATCTGGCAACTTGTAGATCTACCCAAAGGGGTAACACCCATTTAATGCAAGTGGATCTTCAAGAGAACGAGAGGAACGGATGACAAGCATCTTATTACAGGCATCTTATATGGACAAAGTGTTGTCTAGGTCTTCGATGCAGAACTCCAAGAAAATGAATTTGCCTTCTAGGCATGATATTCATCTTTCTAAATGTCCAAAGACTCCACAACACGAAGAAGATATGAGATAGTATCCCTATGCTTCGGCCATGGGAAGTCTTATGTATGCCATGCTGTGTACAAGACCAGATATCTGCTTTGCAGTGGGAGTGGTCAGTTGCTACCAATCCAACCCAGGATTAGATCATTGGTTTGCAGTAAAGTGTATTCTCAAGTATATTAGGAGAATGAGAAACTATATGTTGATATATTTTGGAGAAGATCTATCTATCACTAGATACACAGATTTAGATTTCAAATCTGATAGAGATAGTCGACGGTCAACATCTGGATCTGTGTTCATTTTTAATGGAGGAGCCGTAGTATGGAGAAGTATAAAGAAAAAGTGTGTTGCTGACTCTACCATGGAAGCTGAATATGTTGCAGGTTGTGAAGCTGCAAAGGAAGCTACATGGCTCAGGAAGTTCTTAACTGATCTGGAAGTTGTTCCAGACATGGGTAACCCAATTAAGATCTATTGTGACAACAGTGGAGCAGTGGCTAATTCAAAGGAACCTAGAAGCCATAAGAGTGGGAAACATATAGAAAGAAAATATCACCTGATCAGAGACATTGTGGATAGAGGCGATGTAGTGGTTCTTGTTGGGAATAGTGACCTAGAAGCATGAGATGTAAAAGGATATTTATTATTCATTTAATAAAAGAGTTTATTCATCATTTTATGTGCATATATTTATGAATATTTTACTTAATATCAAATAAAATTCCTTAATTATTTATGTAACCTTAAACATGGTATATAAGTGTTGTATACGAGAGGATAATGCTTAAGGAT
The DNA here is from genome assembly GCA_012066045.3 of Morus alba. NCBI lineage: Eukaryota > Viridiplantae > Streptophyta > Magnoliopsida > Rosales > Moraceae > Morus > Morus alba. Next base: position 1,606 of record JABXEQ010000029.1, on the reverse strand, counting down.
AATAATCAAAAGTAATTGTTCATAATGAATTTAATTAAAGTTCAGAATCTTTAAGTAAAACATTATTAATACATGTCATTCCCATTTAGAATAGAATAGTGCTGTCCGCACTGTTAATATGGCGAGATATTGAATGAGTGTATTTCGCATAACGAGCTTATTTGAAACATGGACACAGACAATATATGAATTTCTAATAATTTCTGTTAAGCATAGAAATTCTAATTGAGTCTATCGATGGTCATATATAGGATGATCTTCATTCTGAGTTCTTAACAAACTCCTATTTATGGATTTATGTCTTTTGATTTACTCGGTACGGATTCTGAGACCCTGAATCCTATTCCTTGTATTTTGGAGACATAATGAAATAGGTAGCTGGGAATGTTATTATACGAGATGGAATCCATTCCTTCTTGAGAAAGAAGCAGATAAATAATTCTCTTGAGTGTTGATTCAGTACTTGGATTAGTAAGAGCACTCTGGGTCATGCATGTGTTTTATGAATCACTATCCATCATAGAATCAATGGTACTCAAGGATAAAGATGTAATTAGAGAGGTTAACGGATTCTACCTGACTCTGATTATGAATTATTTATGGAGGATTGATCTATATGTAATGACTATATCAAATGGACACTTCGCAGTTTATAAGTAATTAATATTTATAATTTCGAGAGTTCAATTCCAAGTTTATAGTGGAGTAACTCTTAGAATTAATAGAATTAATTAATTAATTAAAGTGTTTAATTAATTATTAATTGTATTGGAGCTCGGGATTATAGGTCCATTAATCCCCGCGTCGTCCTTGTAATTCTACCAGACACAAAGGGCAAAATGGGAATTTTAGAATTACAGAATTCTAAAATTAAATACTCAAAAAATAATTAATTGAGAATTAATTATTATTTAAATAATCTGATTATTTAAATTTGAATTTGAACATATCTAGATTTATCCATTTAAACTTATTTTATAAGTTGTTCAATTTAAGCGTGACTTAAATTCGAATTTGAATCTGAATTAAAATTGGACTACTAGATAAAGGATAAAATCTCTTCCTTCCCTATCTGATATAGGCGCCACACACAGGGATAAAACCCTATATTATGGCCGGCCACCCTAAGGATAAAGGGAAGGGATTTTTTGTTCCAAATTCAAAATTGGAGATAAGGATTTGATTCTATTTTGAAGTTTAACTTCTACTCTTTAAATATGAGAAAGATAGAAAATTGTAACACAATTTTTGACACATTATTCAGCCCTAAAAGAGTTGTGGCTGAAATTTCTCATAGAGGAAAAAGAGAGCAAAATATTTTTCTCCAAAAATTCCACATCGTGCATGTGTTGGTGTTTGTGGAAATTCGAGTGCTTCAGAAACCTATTTTGTCTCACGTGTGCCCACACACACGTCTACGTGGAATCAAGGAATCAATTTGGAAGACTTTGGTATTCTAAACACAAAGCTTGGAGGAAGGACTGTTCGTGGTCAAAGAATTCAAGTTATTGTCCGAGTTGGCTTCCAGGTATTTTTTCGATTGATCCTTGAATCCTATAAATTAATGTGATTAATTTATTCATGCATAAATTAATATAATCTATAG
>JABXEQ010000159.1:0-12000 GCA_012066045.3 Morus alba | reverse complement strand
TCTTCTCTTTAAATATGAGATAAATGGAAAATTGTAGGACAATTTTTGAAATCTTTTCAACCCTTTTCAGCCCTAGTTTCCAAGTGGGGCGAAATTTCTCATAGCTAAGAGAGAGAAAAATATTTTTCTCCAAAAATTCCACATCGTGGCATGCGTTGGTGTTTGTGGAAATTCGAGTGTTTTAGAAACCGCTTTTGTCTCACGTGTGCCCACACACACGCCTACGGGAATCAAGGAATTGACGTGGAAGACTTTGGTGTTCTAAACAAAAGAGCTTGGATCTAGGACTGTTCGTGGTCAAAGAAAATCAAGATATCATCCGAGTCGGCTACAAGGTATTTTTTTCGGTTGATCCTTGAATCTTATAATTAATGAGATTATCTGATTGTCCATCCGTCTGGGGATGAAACCCTGTGCTGTAGCATAATTCTAACCTCATCACTTCCTGAACACTTCTCCAAAAATTGGAGGTAAACCGGCTATCTTTGTCTGACACTATACAAACTGGTACTCCATGTAGCTTTACTATCTTAGCCACGTATAACTCAGCTAATTTCTCTAAGGAGTAAGTTATCTTCATCGGAATGAAATGCACTGATTTCATTAGCCAATCTACTACTACCCAAATGACATCATATTCTGTAGGATCTTATTGTGATTTATATATGAAAAATCATTTGAACAACAACAAGATTGTAGGCGGAATTTCAAAAATTTATCATATCCATTTAATTCATAATTAAACGTAAACCACAACGAGAGATGCATGCATGATATATGTTTATTGACAAAGGATTAGAAAAATCTCACATACCTTTGTGACGATTGAATTAATTGACCGCAAGGATCTTGTCTCACTATCTCACATTCCAAGATGGAGAATTGCCGTGAAACAAGATCGTTGTTTATTGTCACGATCACACCAAGAACCACTCGTTGATTCAAGGCTATGTCTCTACAATTTTTAGGATGAGAGAGTGGGCTCTTTTTCAAAAACCTAAGGAAACTTTTTCCTTCTATTTTGTCTCTACAAAATCCGCCACCCTAAGGAAAGTGTGATCTCTTTTCTTTTCTCCAAAAGACTCTCACCTAGGGTTTTCAATAATATCCTTATATAGGAGAAAATTCAAAACTCAAACCCTAGATGGGATTTTCGAATTTCTCCTTAACCCTAGGATTGAAATCCGAAAATCCCTACATGGCTTAGGGATTTCAATTTCCTTCCCCATTTTGGAGCAAAATTCAAATCTCCTTAAGGCAAGGGATTTCCGATTTTCCCCAAAATAAATCCTCACTTTTCTCTTTCCTTTAGTTGCCAAATAAAATCATGTTTAAATTTCATTTTGAATTTTAAATTAATCTCCATTAATTTCAAATTCAAAACTCATTCCTTTTATTTTTCAATTATCGAATAAATGAAAAATAACACAATGAATTTAAACATAATTATCAGTTTCTGTTTTTCCCATTTATTAGAGCTAGCCTTGAGACCGAATGGACCCACATGAACAAAGCTATGGAATTACAATATTCGACTAACTTATCCCTATAAGTTATCGACATATTTAATTCCGACATCGTACAACTCCACCAAAAGTTCGATGCCGAATAATCTCTCGATTCATGTGTGACGTCCCGCGCCCTCACGGCGCGGTCGCCGTTCCTTATACTACTACTATTAGGCTAAGTTATAGTCTAATCCATTATTCGTTGTTAGACTATTGTCTATTTAATTTACGTTCATGTGCGGGTAAATTTTTTTTTTCTTTACTTTAACCATCGGGTTCTTAACATGTTATGTTGTTACACTAATAACATATCTTGCTATTGCTTTAAAGATTCGGATATCAAACTAGTTTCCGAAAACTTGTCATAATTTATTACAGTCCGTTGTTCTTTACTAAGATAATGGTTGTAATATCTTCTTCTTAGAACTGAACATACATACTAGTATTCTATATTACATTACTTTGCAGCGGAATTTAATTTCTAAGCGAGCGTAGTAGAGACCACTCCCGTGTACCCATGACATTTCCGCCACCCTTGCCTCCGCATGTCCATCAAGCAAACCACTATATGACCGGTCACTTACCTTTGTTACCTGCACACGAGTAAACCGATGAGCTAACGCTCGTAGTATAAACATGCATACATCATAAACTAATAGAAATTACATTAAGAGTTATGATGCAAATATGCTCGTGTGAAACATGCTTTAAACTACTTTCTATCTTTACTGTTTTACTTTCTTGGGTTGGTCTAGTCGGAATCTCTACTCTGTGAGATTTCCTCCCTTGCGGAGGCCGACGACCCGTCGATCTTTTTACTTTACTTGGCTCATTACTTCTTTGTCTAGTCAAGTCGGAATCTCTACTCTTTGAGATTTTCCTCCCTTGCGGAGGCCGACGACCCGTCGATCTTTTAACTATGCATAAGGGCAACCATATGTCACCCTTCTTCCAAATCTAGAGCATTAAGCCCTCCAAACATGTATAATCACATGTAATCACATAGACTTAGGAACATAAGTAAATTAATAGTTCTAAGTCTAACTACAGCTTACTCGAGTCCGCATAAAACATATATGTCTATACTTACTGTAATCCTCTAGGATACCCTCTTGCTTGAAGTTCTTTCTTGTTGCTTCGGCTCTCGTGCAAAACCTGTTTCATGGAAATAGGTATCAATTCCCTATTTCAATCACAATTCCTCATACTTAGATTCTTAAATCTAATTTCAAACTCATTTATGGACTTTTTCCCCTAAGGCCGAATTCTAGCTCAAGAGGCAAATTACACATATTTGTGTATCTCGGTTTCTGAATCTTAATCTATTCATTTCCGAGGTTTAAAACTCATTATCCATTCTCTAGAATCGGATTCCTAACTCATTGCTTGCTAACTAGATTTTAGGAAATTTCGTGAGAGTTTCGCCTTAATTTTCCTAGTTTCCCGAGTTTTCAATAACTCGTTTTACTTCCGATTTCGCACTGTAGTCCGATTCACATTCCCGAACACAAATTGCTACATCAATTGAACAAAAATACATTTCCTCCATTTCTAGGGTTTTCGGATTTTTAGTGTAAATCCAAAAAAAATTGTTCAATCCTTTCAATACTTGCACATTAAACTCCTATCGTAGTCCCCCACAAAAACCTCGGTTTCGTTTTTCAGTTTTACGGATTTTTCCCGAGATGAGTTACTATTCACAAAAACGAAAAAGCAAGCAATTTCTCATGAAAAATCCGAAATCTTACCTTGAAAAGTTGAGATTCTCCGCTAGAATGCCTCGGGTTATATTTCCACCGGATTGAACGGAAGAAATTTCGGCAAAAACGGGTGATTCCTTGATTTTCCCTTGATTTTCTCTCTTTTCTCTCTCTTTTCTCTAGTCTCTCGGCCACCCTTAGGAAAATAGAACACTTTGTGTTCTAATGTGCTTCCGTAGGACTCTTTAATGTAATAATGAATATTATAATAATATTTCTAAAAATATCTCACATTACTTTCTAAATTAAATTAAAGAAATCAACTTTAATTTCTATAATTTAATTTGACTAATTCTAATTAAGTTTCACACTTAATTTAAGTGGTTCCGTGTTCCTCACATTTTTCTTGTCGAGACCAAACTTTCGCTTTTTCAAAACGAGTCTCTTTCCGTACCGATAATTTCACACCCGCACATGTTCTATAATTTGCTTTTCTAGATCGCCGAGCACCCTGGGTCAAATTTCTCATATTCAACCCACTTCTCTTGGGTATCTCAATAGTCAATTTCTTTTTCTGAAATTTTCATTTTAAACAATCCAGAATTGCCCAAAACGCGCGTTACCCTCGCGGTACTTTTTTTTTTGCGATTTCCGCTTTAACCGACTCGGAAAATTCTGCTTCAGGAACTTTTGTCATTTTCCTTACTTCTAATATTTCTACTTTTTTCTAACTGGTCATTTGGTCATTTACCAAATATTTCGCTTTTTTATAACTAAAATATACCGTTAAAATTTCTAACTTTTAACCGATATTTTACTATTCACAACTCAGATATTTACGAATTTTCTCTATAACAATATTCGTATTATAACTTTACACTTTTCGGGTGATTTTACCCCGTATATAAAGTTTCTACATAACACTTTTCTGATTACATCAATATTTCTACTACTTTCTGTTCCGGGAATAACTATGGTCAAATACCGGACTGTCCGGATTTGACTTAATATTTTCCCGGTCATTACATTCACCCTCCTTAAGGAATTTTTACTTTGCCTTTCCCTTTTCCCATTTTTTTTTGGGAATGTTTGTAACTTTAACCATTTGGGATACTACGACTTCGAGACAATTTTTATTTGGACCCGGTTGTTCCTCATAGGACAAATTTTGTATATATAAAGACAATTGGATCCGAGATATATTTGTTCATAAACCTTGATTCGCCAATTATCGGTAGAGCTTTCCTTTCTTTTTTTCTCTTTTTCAAAATTCCTTGGCCCTACTAAGTGTTGTCTTTCCTCCTTGGAGGATCTAACGTCATCACACCCTTCATTGGGGTGCGACTTTTAGGAAATTCCCCTAATTTCACTAAGTGTTTGTCTTTCCTCCTTTTGAGGATCGAGCGTCGAATCTTCTACACGGATCTTACTCCTATGGGGTCGTCCGTCTTGGGAAATTCCTTAGAATTTCACTAAGTATTTGTCTTTCCTCCTTGGAGGATCATACGGGGCCATGCCGATGGAAGCTTGGTAACTTTACCCCAGAATTGGGGTCATCATCTTAGGAAATTCCTTAGAATTTCACTAAGTATTCTAGGGTCCTTCATCCCCCGTCATGAAACATTAAATTTACCCCATCACTTGGTTTTTTGAAAATCGGTACGTCTCTGACACGTTACTAAGGGTAAATCTCTTTCATCTTAGCCAACATATCAATTTATTCTATTTATAAAATGAATGTACAATTGAGATGCATAAAATTTCATACATTATTGGTAGTCACAAAGTCCATGGTTGTTCCCAAAGATTCCATGGGTGTTGAACCTTTTTTGGTCTCGATGTTTTCTAATACCTTTTGGTGTCGGGACGTAGTAGTTTCTATGTCATTCTTCATTCGCCTTTCACCAAAAATGTTGTTTCCTTGATACATTTTGGGGCTAGTGTTTTTGGGTTTTGTGCTATCTACTTCTTGATCCCTTTGATAACACTTCTTTGGGTCTCCGTCCTTTGGGATGAACCTTCGTTGCATTAACTTTCTCCTTCTTGTCCATACATAATTGGGTCACCTTTACAGTTGTCCTCGTTCTTTGATAAGCAAGAGAAGCGTAGTTAATTCGAGTTGAGTCACTTTTCTTCCACTAAATCGAGTTCTCCGTTTCATGCCCTCTGCTTATTGGCTTTACGGATGGTAAAGGACAATGGTTCCTTAGAAGCCATCGTCTTTCAATTTCTATGAAGAAGTACTTTAGGCTCTCCGTATAAATTTGGCATTGAACCCCATATAGGTAATGCCATGGAGAATGGTGTTTCACCCAAGATCATGCGTTGGGTAATTACGCTTTTGTTTTGTATGCCCACAATGACTTTTTTGCATCAACACGGCTCCTAGTCCATCTTTGAGGCATCACTTCGTCGATGTCAAATTTTTTTTAAGGATCGTGTATTTTAGCACTAATTTTCTTTTGATCTCTCTCGAAACTTGTCCATTTCCATTCATACCTTCTATCTTTTTCTGGTTAAGGATGGATTGAGTTGCAAGACGAGCAAATCCCTTTCGGATGCCCAATCCTATCAATTTCCGTAACACTCTTTGAACTGGCCACTTCTCAACCGCTTCAACTTTTGTTGGATCCACGGTGATTCCTTCCTTGGATACTACATGTCCGAGGAAGTGGACTTTATCTAACCCAAAACTCGCATTAGAAAACTGATCCCATATGAATTTTCTTCAACGTGTCCGTGGTTGTATCCTCAAATGTTCTGCCTTGGCCTCGGATCTCGTGAGTATATAAGGATGTCATCGATGAAAACAATAACAAACTTATCTAAATACTCTCTAAAGACTACGATCATAAGGTCCATAAACGGTTCAACCCCTAAGTCCAAAAGGGTCATCACTAAGAATTCATAGTGTCCATACCGTTTTCTGAATGCCGTTCTTGGAATGTCTTCTTCTCTAATCTTGAGTTGATGATACCCCGATCGTGGTCTATCTTTGGCATTTAACGGTCGAACAAGTCATCGATTAGGTAAAAAACTTGTTCTTGATGGTGACTTTGTTGAGCTCTCTATAATCTATGCACATCCTAAGCTGCCATCCTTCTTTTTGACAAAGAGGATTGCTCCCCATGGCGAAAACTCGGTTGAAACCTTTGTGTAACATCTCCAGTTGAACCCGCAACTCTTTCGAGGACAGGAGCCATCCTTGCATCGTGCTTTGGATATTGGTGCGGTGAAGGGAGAAGTCTATCTCAAAAGCTATTTCCGCTCGAGGAAGTCCGGTAGTTCCTCCGGAAAATGTCTAGGAACTCCTTGACTATGGGGACGTCTTCTGTTGATGTGTCCCTCTTGTTTCCTATCCACCACATTTATCCATCCATCCGCTAAACATCAATCGTCCATTAACTAATAAAACATATGGGTGTCCCCGATGTGGAACCCATGTACTCAAACACCGTTCTCCTTCTTGGAAAAAACACCCTTTTCTTTCTAAAGTCTATTGTAGCATTATACTTTCCTAGAAAATCCATTCCTAGGATCACATCATAATCTACTAAGTTCTTCAACTAGGTCCGTACTTAGTTCTCTTCCTCGCTATCTTTACTTTGATGCGTGACGTAACCAAGAACTAGACAACAACACATCACCTCATGGTAGTCTTGTCTTAAAGGCTTGCCCTATCCCCTCTAGATTTGGCAATGTTATGCTCTGCACGTATTGGATTCACTAGATCGGCTACCGTGGTTGGTGGATACTCCCACTTTCCACAACGGTGGCTATATCTCCTCGAAGCATATTAATCATCCTCCTAACCTTCTCTTCCTCTGTTGGAACCAAGCGAGGACATAGTCGTGCCAACTGGTCAAATCGTCTTGCTTTACTTGCGCAACCGACTCGCCTACTGGTTAAAATTGTTGAACTCATTACATCCTCTTCGACTTCTAGGTTGTAATACTTAACGTTAAATTCCAATAGGAATTCATCCCATTCCGCCTCACATTCCTTCACGCCTTTAATTCCCAACCGGGCATCCTTCTTTAACACAAAAGTAATCTCTTCTCTCCTTCGGTGGTTCCATAAACTCAAACACTGTCTGAAATGGATGCTAACCATTCCTCGCCTCGAGTGGATCTGTTGATCCATCGAACTCTTGCCATCTTTAAACCTCACATACAATGGTTCCCTTGGGACCATTTCTCTCGGACCCATCTCACCCCTACTGGCTCTTGGGGTTCAACCCTCTCTGCGGGTTGCTCGGGTTGGGCGGCTTGTGCTGGAACGGCCTACGGAGTTGCTCCTCCAACATTTGACCTGTATCAACCGGGTAAGCATAATTCTTTCTCATATGGCTTTTGTAAGGCCTATCTCAAATCCTCGTGGTTTGTGAGAACTCTTTGTATTGCTTGTGGATTTTTGAAGTAGTGTCAGTAGGATCTTATTGTGATTTATATATGAAAAATCATTTGAACAACAACAATATTGTAGGCGGAATTTCAAAAATTTTATCATATCCATTTAATTCATAATTAAACGTAAACCACAACGAGAGATGCATGCATGATATATGTTTATGGACAAAGGATTAGAAAAATCTCACATACCTTTGTGACGATTGAATTAATTGACCGCAAGGATCTTGTCTCACTATCTCACGTTCCAAGATGGAGAATTGCCGTGAAACAAGATCGTTGTTTATTGTCACGATCACACCAAGAACCACTCGTTGATTCAAGGCTATGTCTCTACAATTTTTAGGATGAGAGAGTGGGCTCTTTTTCAAAAACCTAAGGAAACTTTTTCCTTCTATTTTGTCTCTACAAAATCCGCCACCCTAAGGAAAGTGTGATCTCTTTTTCTTTTCTCCAAAAGACTCTCTACCTAGGGTTTTCAATAATATCCTTATATAGGAGAAAATTCAAAAACTCAAACCCTAAATGGGATTTTCGAATTTCTCCTTAACCCTAGATTGAAATCCGAAAATCCCTACATGGCTTAGGGATTTCCGAATTTCCTTCCCTATTTTTGAGCAAAATTCAAAATCCCCTTAAGGCAAGGGATTTCCGAATTTTCCCAAAATAAAATCTCACTTTTCTCTTTCCTTTAGTTGCCAAATTAAAACCATGTTTAAATTTCATTTTGAATTTTAAATTAATCTCCATTAATTTCAAAATTCAAAACTCATTCTTTTTATTTTTCAATTATCAAATAAATGAAAAATAACACAATGAATTTAAACATAATTATCGGTTTTTTTTCCCATTTATTAGAGCTAGCCTTGAGACCGAATGGACCCACATGAACAAAGCTATGGAATTACAATATTCGAATAACTCATCCCTATAAGTTATCGACATATTTAATTCCGACATCGCATAACTCCACTAAAAGTTCGATGCCGAATAATCTCTCGATTCATGTGCGCTAATTTTTCTTTTGGTGTTGATACAATTTATCACACGGTCCACAAAGTAAATGCATTATTATCCTTCAGAAATATCGTTGATCGAGAATGGTGTATATAATATTACCGTTTTACCATTCTAATCATTATTTCCTCAACTCCTTTATATGACCGTGAATAAGAAAGACAAACGTTCGTAAGATGTCTCGCACATGTTACGATGTCTTAATCAATGAATATCATCATTGAATACCAGCCTGGTTTATTTATTCACACACCCGTCAATAAAGCATGAGGTGATATTATTTTTTTACGAATTCCATATCTGTGAATCACATAACTCCAACTTAATATTGTCATGATCCCAATGACCGAGATGTCGCTTCAATAATCGTGAACTAATCTCATTGGCGAATCAAAGATCATGAGATACTAAGTTGAGCTACGCATTCACTTCAGGATTAAGATAATTATACAAATATACTTAAGTTGTGATGATTAGGTTTAGAGTTGTGTAAACGGTTTTACTCTAACCTAATCAATCACATGGTCTATTCAACATGTTGCGAGCATGTCTAGATCAACCACAGAGTCCAACTCCCATGCCCCGAGACCAAAGATCACATGGTTCGATCTAATTGATCATAATCGGATTCGATTGCCCAATCAACCCTAAGATCTGCGAATATCTATTTTAAACCAGATCCGAAGAGTTTGTCCGGGGGTTCCCCCGACTCTTCTTTCGTTGGTAACAGTTTATGGACTAAGCAATATCATAAACACTCTTGAGTATGTGTCAAAACATAACTTTATCTTATTTTATAAAATCAAGAAAATAATAATGTCTTACATTTGTCATTTCATAAATAACAAATTACATCCCACTTTATGGACACATTTCCAACAAACTCCCACTTGGACTTAAAGTAGGTGTGTACAATCTCGCATGCCCAAACCTTCCAGATGCGTATCAAGACTTTACCGGATAAAGCCTTTGTAAACGGATCGCCAAGTTGTCATGTGTTGATATCTTTGTCACTTCAACATCGCCTCTTTGTACAATCTCACGGATGAGGTGGTATTTCCGCTCTATGTGCTTGGACCTTTTATGGCTTCTAGGCTCCTTAGAGTTTGCTACAGCCCCACTTGTTATCGCAATACTGATTACCATGGGCCTATCGACTTCGGAACAACTTCCATGAAACAAGGAACTTTTAAGCCATACTGACCTCTTTCGCAGACTTCACAAGCTGCCACATATTCGGCCTCCATGGTGGAGTCAGCTATGCAAGTCTGCTTGATGCTCCTCCATACCACCGAACCTCCATTCAGGACAAACACCGATCCTGAAGTGGATTTCTGGAATCCTTATCCGATTGGAAATCGAATCGGTATATCCGTCATATTCAGGTCGAGACCTGAATATACAAGCATATAGTTCCTCGTTCTCCTAAGATACTTGAGGATATGCTTTACAAAGAACCCAAAGGCTTTCGGGTCCGGGGTTTGACTGAATCTACTCACCACGCCATCGCGTAGCATATATCGTGTCTGGTGCAAAGCATCGTGATACATGAGGCTTCCCACGGCTGAAGCGTAAGGAACTCGGCTCATGTCTTCCTCTTCTTGAGGAGTCTTGGGAGACTGCTCCTTAGAGAGGATACTCCATGTCGGAAGGGTAGATAACCCTTTTTGGAGTTTTGCATAGCGAATCGGTCCATTACCTTATCGATGTAGGATGCTTGAGATGGTGCCAATTGTTTGTTCTTCCGATCTCGAAAGATCTGAATTCCCAAAACATAGGCAGCTTCTCCTAGATCCTTCATGTCAAACTGCTTTGCGAGCCAGAGCTTAACCTCAGTTAGTCTTCCTACATCATTCCCAATGAGTAGTATGTCATCTACATATAAGACTAAGAAAACCACTTTGCCTTCTTGTATCAGCTTATACACACAAGGCTCATCCATTGACTGAACAAAACCATAAGTTTTAACAGTCTCATCGAATCTGATATTCCATGATCTGGATGCCTGCTTCAGTCCATAAATAGACTTCTGCAATTCGCAAACCTTTTCTTCTAGACCCTTTTCAATGAATCCATCTGGTTGTGCCATGTAAATGCGCTCATCCAGATTGCCATTCAAAAAAGCTGTCTTTACATCCATCTGCCAGATTTCATAATCTAAAAGCGGCGGCAATGGATAGAAGAATTCGGATGGATTTAAGCATGGCTACCGGAGAGAAGGTATCCTCATAGTCGATGCCTTCTTTCTGGGTGTAGCCCTTGGCTACCAGCCTTGCTTTGAATGTCTCTACATTCCCATCCGGACCCCTCTTCTTCTTGTAGATCCATTTACACCCTACGGGTTTTACCCCTTCAGGAGGATCCACTAGAGTCCATACGCCATTTTTATACATCGATTGTATTTCGGCGTCCATGGCTTCATGCCATAGGTTTGCTTCAGAACTTTCCATGGCCTGTAAGTAGGAGACAGGTTCGTCGATGTCTAAATCTGAGACTGCATATAATGCGTCTCCATAAGACATGTACCTATCAGGTTGTCTCACAACCCTCCCACTACGTCGAGGCTCCACTGGTGTTAGTTCTTGTTGTGGTTCATCTGTTGTCGGTTCAGGAATAGATTGCGGATATGTTGCATGAACATTTTTACCAGTCAATTCCTCAAGTACAAGCTTGCTTCTTGGCTTCATATTCTTTATAAAATCCTCTTCCAGAAAACGAGCATTACGTGTTTGGACGAATGTTTTCTCGATCGATGAGGACTATAAAAGATATAGCCTTTTGTTCCTTTGGGATATCCTACAAATAGGCACGATTACGAGCGACTAGTCAACTTACCGGTCTTCTTTCTAAGCACATGTGCCGGACAACCCCATATTCTGTGTGTGGCCAAGAGATGACTTCTTGCCACTCCATCTTTCATATGGAGTTCCGTGTACCGCTTAGATGGAACTTGGTTCGTAATGTATGTTTCTTTGTTTCCAAGGCATATCCCCAAAAGGAATCTGGAAGAGATGAGTAACTCATCATTGATCTAACCATGTCTAATAGAGTTCGATTCCTTCTCTCGGACACGCCATTCTCTTTGAGGAGTACCGGCGCGGTCAGTTGAGAAAATATACCTTCTTCCTTAAGAAAGTCTTGAACTCTCCCAAAGAAGTATTCACCACCACGATCGATCGTAGTGTTTTGATCTGTTTATCTAATTGCTTTTCAACCAAGGCCTTGAATTCTTTGAACTTTTCAAAGGTTTCGGACTTTTGACGCATTAGATAAATATGACCAAAACGAGAATAGTCATCGATGAAGGTTATGAAATATTCATATCCTCCTCTTGCTTGGATATTGAATGGCCCACATACATCACTA
>JABXEQ010000158.1:0-18979 GCA_012066045.3 Morus alba | reverse complement strand
AAACAAGTGAATTTCGGCCTAAAAAATTGGGTTGTTGGGTTTCGACCCTTGATTTGTAGAGCTTGATGAGTGCTTCGATTTGGTATATTATAGGCCCAAAGAACGATTTCTCGGATCAAAAGTTATGGCCTAAAAATTATTCAACCACAGTTCTCCGATTTTTTCTTCCAAACCGATGAAAACAGTGTGAAGTATTTCGCCTTAAAAATTGGGTTGTTGGGTTTCGCCATGCCAGATTTGTAGAGCTTGATGAGTGCTTGATTTGGTATATTATAGGCCCAAAGAACGATTTTTGGATCAAAATTTATGGTCGTATTCCACAGTTTCTCGATTTTTTTTCCAAAACCGATGAAAACAAGTGAATTTCGGCATAAAAATTGGGTTGTTGGGTTTCGACCTGCCAAGTGAATTTCGTAGAGCTTGATGAGTGCTTCGATTTGGTATATTATAGGCCCAGCAACGATTTCTGGATCAAAAGTTATGGCCGTATTCAGTCACAGTTCTCCGATTTTTTTTCCTCCAAAACTGTTGAAAACATGTGAATTTCGGCCTAAAAATTGGGTTGTTGGGTTTTCGACCACAAGATTTGTAGAGCTTGAAGAGTGCTTCGATTTGGTATATTATAGGCCCAGCAACGATTTCTGGATCAAAAGTTATGGCCGTATTCAGTCACAGTTCTACGATTTTTTTTTCTCCAAAACTGATGAAAACAGGTGAATTTCGGCCTTAAAAATTGGGTTGTTGGGTTTCGCCCGCCAGATTTGTAGAGCTTGAAGAGTGCTTCGATTTGGTATATTATAGGCCCAGCAACGATTTCTGGATCAAAAGTTATGGCCGTATTCAGTCACAGTTCTACGATTTTTTTTCTCCAAAACTGATGAAAACAAGTGAATTTCGGCCTAAAAAATTGGGTTGTTGGGTTTCGACCTGCCAAATTTGTAGAGCTTGATGAGTGCTTCGATTTGGTATATTATAGGCCCAGCAACGATTTCTGGATCAAAAGTTATGGCCGTATTCAGTCACAGTTCTCGATTTTTTCTTCCAAAACTGATGAAAACAAGTGAATTTCGGCCTAAAAATTGGGTTGTTGGGTTTCGACCTGCCAGATTTGTAGAGCTTGATGAGTGCTTCGATTTGGTATATTATAGGCCCAGCAACGATTTCTGGATCAAAATTTATGGTCGTATTCAGTCACAGTTCTCTGATTTTTTTTCCTCCAAAACTGATGAAAACAAGTGAATTTCGGCATAAAAAATTGGGTTGTTGGGTTTCGACCCGCCAGATTTGTAGAGCTTGATGAGTGCTTCGATTTGGTATATTATAGGCCCAGCAACGATTTCTGGATCAAAAGTTATGGCCGTATTCAGTCACAGTTCTCCGATTTTTTTTCCTCCAAAACTGATGAAAACAAGTGAATTTCGGCCTAAAAAATTGGGTTGTTGGGTTTCTGTGCAAGATTTGTAGAGCTTGAAGAGTGCTTCGATTTGGTATATTATAGGCCCAGCAACGATTTCTGGATCAAAAGTTATGGCCGTATTCAGTCACAGTTCTACGATTTTTTTTCTCCAAAACTGTTGAAAACATGTGAATTTCGGCCTTAAAAATTAGGTTGTTGGGTTTCTCCATGCCAATTTTTGTAGAGCTTGAAAAGTGCTTTCGATTTGGTATATTATAGGCCCAAAGAACGATTTCTTGATCAAAATATTATGGCCAGATTCAATCATAGCCAGATTCACTCGATTTTTTTTTCCTCCAAAACTGTGAAAACAAGTGAATTTCGGCCTAAAAATTGGGTTGTTGGGTTTCGACCTGCAAATTTGTAGAGCTTGATGAGTGCTTGATTTGGTATATTATAGGCCCGAGAACGATTTACGGATCAAAAGTTATGGCCGTATTCAATCCACAGTTCTCGATTTTTTTCCTCCAAAACCGGTGAAAACATGTGAATTTCGCCTAAAAAATTGGGTTGTTGGGTTTCTCTGTGCGGATTTGTAGAGCTTGATGAGTGCTTGATTTGGTATATTATAGGCCCAAAGAACGATTTCTTGATCAAAAGTTATGGCCGTATTCAATCCGATTCTCTTTTTTTTTTCCTCCAAACCGATGAAAACAAGTGAATTTGGTATATTATAGGCGGCCTAAAAATTGGGTTGTTGGGTTTTCGACCATGATTTGTAAATCTTGATGAGTGCTTGATTTGGTATATTATAGGCCCAATCAGAACGATTTCTTGATCAAAAGTTATGGCCGTATTCAATCCACAGTTCTCGATTTTTTTTTTTTATCCAAAACTGTGAAAACATGTGAATTTCGGCCTAAAAAATTGGGTTGTTGGATTTCTTTACCCAAGATTTGTAGAGCTTGAAGAGTGCTTCGATTTGGTATATTATAGGCCCAACAACGATTTACGGATCAAAAGTTATGGCCGTATTCAATCTCGATTCTCCAAAAGCGGTGATTTTTTTTCTCCAAAACTGTTGAAAACATGTGAATTTAGGCCTTTCTTGAAAAATTATGGTTGTTTGGGGTTTCTTTTTTTCTCCAAAGCCAAGTTTTGTAGAGCTTGAAGAGTGCTTCGATTTGGTATATTATAGGCCCAGCAACGATTTCTGGATCAAAAGTTATGGCCGTATTCAGTCACAGTTCTACGATTTTTTTTCTCCAAAACTGATGAAAACAAGTGAATTTCGGCCTAAAAATTGGGTTGTTGGGTTTCGACCCGCCAGATTTGTAGAGCTTGATGAGTGCTTCGATTTGGTATATTATAGGCCCAGCAACGATTTCTGGATCAAAAGTTATGGCCGTATTCAGTCACAGTTCTCTGATTTTTTTTTTCTTCAAAATTTGTGAAAACAATTGAATTTATAGGCCTTAAAATTGGGTTGTTGGGTTTCGCCATGCCAGATTTGTAGAGCTTGATGAGTGCTTCGATTTGGTATATTATAGGCCCAAGAACGATTTATATTATCAAAATTTATGGTCAAAATTCAATCCGCAGTTCTCCGATTTTTTTCCTCCAAAACTGATGAAAACAAGTGAATTTCGGCATAAAAATTGGGTTGTTGGGTTTCGACCTGCCAAATTTGTAGAGCTTGATGAGTGCTTCGATTTGGTATATTATAGGCCCAGCAACGATTTCTGGATCAAAAGTTATGGCCGTATTCAGTCACAGTTCTCCGATTTTTTTTCCTCCAAAACTGTTGAAAACATGTGAATTTCGGCCTAAAAAATTGGGTTGTTGGGTTTTGCTGCGCAAGATTTGTAGAGCTTGAAGAGTGCTTCGATTTGGTATATTATAGGCCCAGCAACGATTTCTGGATCAAAAGTTATGGCCGTATTCAGTCACAGTTCTACGATTTTTTTTTCTCCAAAACTGTTGAAAACATGTGAATTTCGGCCTTAAAAATTAGGTTGTTGGGTTTCGCCGCGCCAGATTTGTAGAGCTTGAAGAGTGCTTCGATTTGGTATATTATAGGCCCAGCAACGATTTCTGGATCAAAAGTTATGGCCGTATTCAGTCACAGTTCTACGATTTTTTTTTCTCCAAAACTGATGAAAACAAGTGAATTTCGGCCTAAAAAATTGGGTTGTTGCGTTTCGACCCGCCAGATTTGTAGAGCTTGATGAGTGCTTCGATTTGGTATATTATAGGCCCAGCAACGATTTCTGGATCAAAAGTTATAGCCGTATTCAGTCACAGTTCTACGATTTTTTTCTCCAAAACTGATGAAAACAAGTGAATTTCGGCCTAAAAAATTGGGTTGTTGGGTTTCGACCTGCCAAATTTGTAGAGCTTGATGAGTGCTTCGATTTGGTATATTATAGGCCCAGCAACGATTTCTGGATCAAAAGTTATGGCCGTATTCAGTCACAGTTCTCCGATTTTTTTTCCTCCAAAACTGTTGAAAACATGTGAATTTCGGCCTAAAAAATTGGGTTGTTGGGTTTTGCTGCGCAAGATTTGTAGAGCTTGAAGAGTGCTTCGATTTGGTATATTATAGGCCCAAAGAACGATTTACGGATCAAAAGTTATAGCCGTATTCGATCCACGTTCTCGATTTTTTTCTCCAAAACGATGAAAACAAGTGAATTTCGGCCTAAAAATTGGGTTGTTGGGTTTCGACCCGCTCTTTTTGTAGAGCTTGATGAGTGCTTTGATTTGGTATATTATAGGCCCAAAGAACGATTTCTGGATGAAAAGTTGTGGCCTTATTCAATCCACAGATTCTCGATTTGTTTCCTCCGAAACAGATGAAAAGAAGTGAATTTTGGGCTAAAATATTGGGTTGCCGGGTTTGCCCTACCTCTTTTTTAGAGCTCGAAAGGAGCTTTGATTTGGTATATTATAGGCCCAGCAACGATTTCTGTATAAAACGTTATGGCCTTATTCAGTCACAGTTCTCTGATTTTTTTTCCTCCGAAACAGATGAAAACAAGTGAATTTTGGGCTAAAAAATTAGGTTGGCGGGCTTTGCCCTGCCACATTTGTAGAGCTCAAAAAGAGCTTTGATTTGTTATATTATATGCCCAACAACGATTTCTGTATAAAAAGTTATGGGCTTATTCAATCCGCATTTCTCCGATTTTTTTCCTCCGAAACACATGAAAACAAGTAAATTTTGGGCTAAAAATTAGGTTGGTGGGCGTTGCCCTGCAACATTTTTTCTAGAGCTCGAAAAAGGGCTTCGATTTGGTCTATTATAGGCCAAAAGCAACGATTTCTTTCTGGATGAAAAGTTGTGGCCTTATTCAACATCCACAGTTCTCGATTTTTTTCCTCCAAAACAGATGAAAACAAGTGAATTTTGGGCTAAAAATTGGGTTGTTGCGTTTGCCCTATCTCATTTGTAGAGCTCGAAAAGGAGCTTTGATTTGGTATATTATAGGCCCAAAGAACGATTTACGTATAAAAACTTATGGCCTTATTCATCCACAGTTCTCTGATTTTTTTCCTAAAAACAGAGATGAAAACAAGTGAATTTTGGGGTAAAAATTGGGTAGGCGGGCTTTGCCTCCCACATTTGTAGAGCTCTCGAAAGAGCTTCGATTTGGTATATTATAGGCCCAAAGAACAATTTCAGATAAAAAGTTATGGCCTTATTCAACCACAGTTTCTTGATTTTCTTCCTCCGAAAATGATGAAAACAAGTGAATTTTGGGCTAAAAATTAGGTTGGTGGGCGTTGCCCTTCCACATTTGAAGAGCTTGAAAGGAGCTTCGATTTGGTATATTAGAGGCCAAGCAACGATTTCTGGATAAAAAGTTATGGCCTTATTCAGTCACAGTTCTTCGATTTTCTTCCTCCGAAACTGATGAAAGAAAGTGAATTTTGGCCTGAAAAATTGGGTTCGCGGGCTTCGCTCCGCCCCATTTGTAGAGCTCGAAAAGTACTTCGATTTTCTATATTTTTGGCCCAACATTGATTTCTGCATCAAAATTTGGGGCCTTATTCAGTCACAGTTCTCTGATTTTTTTTCCTCCGAAACAGATGAAAACAAGTGAATTTTGGGCTAAAAAATTAGGTTGGTGGGCTTTGCCCTGCCACATTTCTAGAGCTCGAAAAGGGCTTCGATTTGGTATATTATAGGCCAAGCAACGATTTCTGTATAAAAAGTTATGGCCTTATTCAGTCACAGTTGTATGATTTTTTTCCTCCGAAACAGATGAAAACAAGTGAATTTTGGGCTAAAAATTGGGTTGGCGGGCTTTGCCCTGCCACATTTGTAGAGCTCGAAAAGAGATTCGATTTGGTATATTATAGGC
Organism: Morus alba; assembly: GCA_012066045.3. Lineage (NCBI taxonomy): Eukaryota > Viridiplantae > Streptophyta > Magnoliopsida > Rosales > Moraceae > Morus > Morus alba. The sequence goes on along the minus strand of JABXEQ010000158.1, from coordinate 13,216 downwards.
CCAGCAACGATTTCTGTATAAAAACTTATGGCCTTATTCAATCACAGTTCTCCGATTTTTTTCCTCCGAAACAGATGAAAACAAGTGAATTTTGGGCTAAAAATTGGGTTGGCGGGCTTTGCCCTGCCACATTTGTAGAGCTCGAAAAGAGCTTCGATTTGGTATATTATAGGCCCAAAGAACGATTTACGTAAAAAAGTTATGGCCTTATTCATCCACATTCTTGATTTTCTTCCTCCGAAACTAATGAAAACAAGTGAATTTTGGGCAACAATTAGGGTTGCCGGGCTTTGCCCTGCCTTATTTGTAGAGCTCAAAAGGAGCTTTGATTTGGTGTATTATACGCCCATCAACTATTTCTGTATAAAAAGTTAATGCCTTATTCAGTCACAGTTCTCTGATTTTTTTCTTCCGAAACAAATGCAAACAAGTGAATTTTGGGCTAAAAAATTTGGTTGGCGGGCTTCGTCCTGCCTCATTTGTAGAGCTCGAAAGGAGCTTTGTTTTCGTATATTATAGGCCTAGCAATGATTTCTGTATAAAGAGTTATGGTCTTATTCAGTCACAGTTCTCTGATTTTTTTCCTCCGAAGCAGATGAAAACAAGTGAATTTTGGCCTAAAAAATTGCGTTGGCGGGCTTCGTTCTGCCCCATTTGTAGAGCTCGAAAAGTGCTTCGATTTTGTATATTATAGGCCCAGCAATGATTTCTGGATCATAATTTGTGGCCTTATTCAGTCACAGTTCTCCGATTTTTTTCCTCCGAAACTAATGAAAATAAGTGAATTTTGGGCTAAAAAATTGGGTTGGCGGGCTTTGCCCTGCCACATTTGTAGAGCTCGAAAAGTGCTTCGATTTGGTATATAATAGGCCAAGCAACGATTTCTGGATGAAAAGTTATGGCCTTATTCAGTCACAGTTCTCCGATTTTCTTCCTCCGAAACTGATGAAAACAAGTGAATTTTGGCCTAAAAAATTGGGTTCGCGGGCTTCGCTCCGCCCCATTTATAGAGCTCGAAAAGTGCTTCGATTTTGTATATTTTTGGCCCAACAATGATTTCTGCATCAAAATTTGGGGCCTTATTCATTCACAGTTGTCTGATTTTTTTTCCTCCGAAACAGATGAAAACAACTGAATTTTGGGCTAAAAAATTAGGTTGGCGGGCTTTGCCCTGCCACATTTCTAGAGCTTGAAAAGGGCTTCAATTTGGTATATCATAGGCCAAGCAACGATTTCTGGATAAAAAGTTATGGCCTTATTCAGTCACAGTTCTCAGATTTTTTTCCACCGAAACTGATGAAAACAAGAGAATTTCGGGCTAAAAAATTGGGTTTCCGAGTTTGCCCTACCTCATTTGTAGGGCTCGAAAGGAGCTTTGATTTGCTATATTATAGGCCCAGCAACGATTTCTGTATAAAACGTTATGGCCTTATTCAAGCACAGTTCTCTGATTTGTTTTCCTCCGAAACAGATGAAAACAAGTGAATTTTGGGCTAACAAATTAGGTTGGTGGGCTTTGCCCTGCCACATTTCTAGAGCTCGAAAAGAGCTTCGATTTGGTATATTATAGGCCAAACAACGATTTATGGATGAAGAGTTGTGGCCTTATTCAACCACAGTTCTCGATTTTTTTTCCTCCGAAACAGATGAAAACAAGTGAATTTTGGGCTAAAAATTGGGTTGGCGGGCTTTGCCACTGCCACATTTGTAGAGCTCGAAAGAGCTTGATTTGGTATATTATAGGCCCAAAGAACGATTTACAGATAAAAAGTTATGGCCTTATTCATCCAGATTCTTGATTTTCTTCCTCCGAAACTAATGAAAACAAGTGAATTTTGGGCAAAAAATTAGGTTGCCGGGCTTTGCCCTGCCTCATTTGTAGAGCTCAACTGGAGTTTTGATTTGGTATATTATACGCCCATCAACTATTTATGTATAAAAAGTTAATGCCTTATTCAGTCACAGTTCTCTGATTTTTTTTCTTCCGAAACAAATGCAAACAAGTGAGTTTTGGGCTAAAAATTTGGTTTGCGGGCTTTTCATCCTGCCTCATTTTGTAGAGCTCGAAAAGGAGCTTTGTTTTCGTATATTATAGGCCCACCAATGATTTCTCAGATAAAAGTTATGGTCTTATTCAATCCAAGTTCTTTGATTTTTTTCCTCCCAAGCGGATGAAAACAAGTGAATTTTGGCCTAAAAATTGCGTTGGCGGGCTTCGTTATGCCCTATTTGTAGAGCTCGAAAAGTGCTTCGATTTTGTATATTATAGGCCCAAAGAATGATTTACGGATCATAATTTGTGGCCTTATTCATCCACAGATTCTCCGATTTTTTTTTCCTCCTAAACTAATGAAAACAAGTGAATTTTTGGGCTAAAAATTGGGTTGGTGGGCTTTGCCCTTCCAAATTTGTAGAGCTCGAAAAGTGCTTCGATTTGGTATATTATAGGCCAAGCAATGATTTACGGATGAAAAGTTGTGGCCTTATTCCGTCACAGCTTCTAATTTTTTCTTCCTCCGAAACAGATGAAAAAACAAGTGAATTTTGGCCTAAAAATTGGGTTCGCGGGTTTGCCCTACCCCATTTTTTAGAGCTCGAAAAGTGCTTTGATTTTGTATATTTTAGGCCCAACAATGATTTACGTATCAAAATTTGGGGCCTTATTCATTCACAGTTCTCTGATTTTTTTTTCCTCCGAGACAGATGAAAACAAGTGAATTTTGGGCTAAAAATTAGGTTGGTAGGCTTTGCCCTGCCACATTTCTAGAGCTTGAAAAGGGCTTCAATTTGGTATACTATAGGCCAAGCAACGATTTCTGATAAAAAATTATGGCCTTATTCAATCCACAGTTCTCGATTTTTTTCCTCCGAAACAGATGAAAACAAGTGAATTTTGGGCTGAAAAAATTAGGGTTGGTGGGCTTTGCCCCACCACATTTGTAGAGAGCTCGAAAAGGGCTTCGATTTGGTATATTATAGGCCAAAGAATGATTTCTGTATAAAAAGTTATGGCCTTATTAAATCACAGTTGTCCGATTTTTTTCCTCCGAAAAAAGATGAAAACAAGTAAATTTTGGGCTAAAAAATTAGGTTGGTGGGCGTTGCCCTGCCAAATTTCTAGAGCTCGAAAAGGGCTTCGATTTGTTATATTATAGGCCAAGCAATGATTTCTGGATGAAAAGTTGTGGCCTTATTCAGTCACAGTTCTCTAATTTTTTTCCTCCGAAACAGATGAAAACAAGTGAATTTTGCGCTAAAAAATTGGGTTGCCGGGTTTGCCCTACCTCTTTTTTAGAGCTCGAAAGGAGTTTTGATTTGGTATATTATAGGCCCAAAGAACGATTTCTGTATAAAACGTTATGGCCTTATTCAAATCCACAGGATCTTCTGATTTTTTTTTCCCCGAAAACAGATGAAAACAAGTGAATTTTGGGCTAAAAATTAGGTTGGTGGGCTTTGCCCTGCCACATTTCTAGAGCTCGAAAAAGGGCTTCGATTTGGTATATTATAAGGCCAAGCAACAATTTCTGTATAAAAAGTTATGGCCTTATTCAACACAATTGTCTCGATTTTTTTCCTCCGAAACAGATGAAAACAAGTTAATTTTGGGCTAAAAAAGGGTTGGCGGGCTTTGCCCTGCCACCACATTTGTAGAGCTCGAAAAGAGATTTGATTTCTCGTATATTATAGGCCCAAAAACGATTTCTGTATAAAAATGGAGCTTTGTTATGGCCTTGTTAAATCCGCCTTATTCTCCGATTTTTTTTTTCCTCCTGAAACAGATGAAAACAAGTGAATTTTGGGCTAAAAATTTGGGTTGGCGGGCTTTGCCTGCCATTTTGTAGAGCTCGAAGAGTGCTTCGATTTGGTATATTATGGGCCAAGCAACGATTTCTGGATGAAAAGTTATGGCCTTATTCAGTCGCAGTTCTCCGATTTTCTTCCTCCGAAACTGATGAAAACAAGTGAATTTTGGGCTAAAAGATTGGGCTACCGGCTTTGCCCTGCCTCATTTATGGAGCTCGAAAAAGAGTTTTGATTTGGTTCTATTTTTGGCCCTGCAATAAAAACAAGTTTTTGGGCAAAAAAAAATTGTTATGGCCTTTGTTCAAAAAGAGCTTCCATTTTGTATATTCTTACGATTTTTTTGGCCTTATTCAATCCAAAATTTTTTCCTTTGAAACAGATGAAAACAAGTGAATTTTGGGATAAAAATTGGGTTGCCGGGCTTTGCCTCTGCTCATTTCTAGAGCTCAAAAGGAGCTTTGATTTGGTATATTATAGGCCCAAAGAACGATTTTTTCTGTATAAAAACTTAATGCCTTATTCAGTCACAATTCTCGATTTTTTTCCTCCAAACAACAGATGAAAACAAGTGAATTTTGGGGTCAAAAAAATGGGTTGGCGGGCATTGCCCTGCCTCATTTTGTAGAGCTCGAAAAGAGCTTTGATTTGGTATATTATAGGCCCAAGCAACGATTTCTATATAAAAAGTTGTGGCCTTATTCATCCACAGTTCTCCGATTTTTTTCCTCCGAAACAGATAAAACAAGTGAATTTTGGGCTAAAAATTGGGTTGCCGGGTTTGCCTACTTCATTTGTAGAGCTCGAATGGAGCTTTGATTTTGTATATTATAGGCCCAAATGATTTCACGTAGAAAAACATTATGGCCTTATTCAATCACTGGTTCTCTTCGATTTTTTATTATTCCCAACAATGATGAAAACAAGTGAATTTTTTCCTCAAAAAAACAAGTGAATTTTGGGTTGGCGGGTTGGCGGTTTTGCCCACATTTCTAGAGCTCGAAAAGAGCTTGATTTGGTATATTATAGGCCCCAGCAACGATTTTTGGATGAAAAGTTATGGCCTTATTCAGTCCACAGTTCTCCGATTTTCTTCCTCCGAAACAGATGAAAACAAGTGAATTTCGGGCTAAAAGATTGGGCTGCCGGCATTGCCCTGCCTCATTTTTAGAGCTCGAAAGGAGTTTTGATTTGGTATATTTTTGGCCCAGCAACGATTTCTGTATAAAAAGTTATGGCCTTATTAAGTCACAGTTCTCCGATTTTTTTCCTCCGAAACAGATGAAAACAAGTGAATTTTGGGCAAAAAAATTGGGTTGGCGGGCTTTGGTCTACCACATTTGTGGAGCTCGAAAAGAGCTTCCATTTTGTATATTATATGCCCAGCAACGATTTCTGTATAAAAAGTTATGGCCTTATTCAGTCCACAGTTCTCCGATTTTTTTCCTTTAGAAACAGATGAAAACAAGTGAATTTTTGCCTAAAAAATTTCTGGATGAAAAGTTATGGCCTTTTGTCCTAGATTTTTTTCTCATTTGTAGAGCTCGAAAATTGGAGCTTGATTTGGTATATTATTGGCCCAAAGAACGATTTACAGATAAAAACTTATGGCCTTATTTAGTCACAGTTCTCCGATTTTTTTCATCCGAAACATGAAAACAAGTGAATTTTGGGCAAAAAATGGGGTTGGCGGGCTTTGTCCTGCCACATTTGTAGAGCTCGAAAAGAGCTTTGATTTGGTATATTATAGGCCCCGCAACAATTTTTCTGATAAAAAGTTATGGCCTTATTCAGTCCACAGTTCTTCGATTTTCTTCCTCCGAAACGGATGAAAACAAGTGAATTTTGGGCTAAAAAATTGGGTTGCCGAGCTTTGCCCTCCTCATTTTTCAGAGCTCAAAAGGAGGTTTGATTTGGTATATTATAGGCCCAAAGAACGATTTTTGGATAAAAACTTAATGCCTTATTCAGGTCACAATTCTCGATTTTTTTTCCTCCAAAACAGATGAAAACAAGTGAATTTTGGGGTCAAAAATTGGGTTGGCGGGCATTGCCCTGCCACTTTTGTAGAGCTCGAAAAGTGTTTTTGATTTGGTATATTATAGGCAAGCAATGATTTTTGGATGAAAAGTTGTGGCCTTAGTTTTTTGTCCAAAAAGTTTTTCGATTTTTTTTTCCTCCGAAACCGATGAAAACAAGTGAATTTTGGGCTAAAAATTTTGGTTGGCGGGCTTTGCCCTTCCACATTTGTAGAGCTCGAAAAGGGCTTCGATTTGGTATATCATAGTCCAAGCAACGATTTTTGTGTAAAAAGTTATGGCCTTATTCAACACAATTCTCGATTTTTTTCTCCCAAAGCAGATGAAAACAAGTGAATTTTGGGCTAAAAATTGGGTAGCCGGGCTTTGCCTGCCACGGTTATGGAGCTCAAAAGGAGCTTTTATTTGGTATATTATAGGCCCAATTTTGGAACGATTTACGTATAAAAAAGTTATGGCCTTATTCATCCACAGTTCTCTAATTTTTTTTTTCTCCGAAAATGATTAAAACAAGTGAATTTTGGGCTAAAAAATTTGGTTGCCAGGTTTGCCCTACCTCATTTGTAGAGCTCGAAAGGAGCTTTGATTTGGTATATTATTGGCCCAGCAACGATTTCTGTATAAAAACTTATGGCCTTATTTAGTCACAGTTCTCCGGTTTTTTTCATCCGAAACAGATGAAAACAGGTGAATTTTGGGCTAAAAAATTTGGCTGGCGGGCTTTGTCCTGCCACATTTGTAGAGCTCGAAAAGGGCTTCGATTTGGTATATTATAGGCCCAGCAACGATTTCTGTATAAAAAGTTATGGCCTTATTAAGTCACAGTTCTCCGATTTTTTTCCTCCGAAACAGATGAAAACAAGTGAATTTTGGGCTAAAATTTTGGGTTGGCGGGCTTTGCCCTGCCACATTTGTGGAGCTCGAAAAGTGCTTCGATTTGGGATATTATATGCCCAACAACGATTTCTGGATGAAAAGTTATGGCCTTATTCAGTCACAGTTCTAAGATTTTTTTTGCTCCGAAACTAATGAAAACAAGTTTATTTTGGGCTAAAAATTTGGGTTGCCGCGTTTGCCCTACCTCATTTGTAGAGCTCGAAAGGAGCTTTGATTTGGTATATTATTGGCCCAGCAACGATTTCTGTATAAAAACTTATGGCCTTATTTAGTCACAGTTCTCCGATTTTTTTCATCCGAAACAGATGAAAACAGGTGAATTTTGGGCAAAAAAAATGGGCTGGCGGGCTTTGTCCTGCCACATTTGTAGAGCTCGAAAAGAGCTTCGATTTGGTATATTATAGGCCCCGCAACAATTTCTGTATAAAAAGTTATGGCCTTGTTCAGTCACAGTTCTTCGATTTTCTTCCTCCGAAACTGATGAAAGCAAGTGAATTTTGGGCTAAAAAATTGGGTTGCCGAGCTTTGCCCTGCCTCTTTCGTAGAGCTCAAAAGGAGCTTTGATTTGGTATATTATAGGCCCAGCAACGATTTCTGTATAAAAACTTAATGCCTTATTCAGTCACAATTCTCTGATTTTTTTCCTCCGAAACAGATGAAAACAAGTGAATTTTGGGGTCAAAAATTGGGTTGGCGGGCATTGCCCTGCCACTTTTGTAGAGCTCGAAAAGTGCTTCGATTTGGTATATTATTGGCCAAGCAACGATTTCTGGATGAAAAGTTGTGGCCTTATTCATCCGATTCTCCGGTTTCTTCCTCCAAAGGCGATGAAAACAAGTGAATTTTGGGCTAAAAATTGGGTTGCCGGGCTTTGCCCTATCTCATTTGTAGAGCTCGAAAGGAGCTTTGATTTTGTATATTATAGGCCCTGTAACGATTTTTGTATAAAAAGTTATGGCCTTATTCATCACATTCTCGATTTTTTTTCCTCCTAAACAGATGAAAACAAGTGAATTTTGGGCTATAAAATTGGGTTGTCGGGCTTTGCCACCGCCACGCTTAATGGAGCTCGAAAGAAGCTTTTATTTGGTATATTATAGGCCCAGTAACGATTTCTGTATAAAAAGTTATGGCCTTTTTCAGTCACAGTTCTCTAATTTTTGTCCTCCGAAACTGATTAAAACAAGTGAATTTTGGGCTAAAAAATTTGGTTGCCAGGTTTGCCCTACCTCATTTGTAGAGCTCGAAAGGAGCTTTGATTTGGTATATTATTGGCCCAAAGAACGATTTCGTATAAAAACTTATGGCCTTATTTAGTCAAAGTTCTCCGATTTTTTTTCATCCAAAACAGATGAAAACAGGTGAATTTTGGGCTAAAAATTTGGTCAAGCGGGCTTTGTCCCGCCACATTTGTGGAGCTCGAAAAGGGCTTCGATTTGGTATATTATAGGCCCAAAGAACGATTTCTGTATAAAAAAGTTATGGCCTTATTAAGTCACAGTTCTCCGATTTTTTTTCCTCCGAAACAGATGAAAACAAGTGAATTTTGGGCTAAAATTTTGGGTTGGCGGGCTTTGTTCTGCCACATTTGTGGAGCTCGAAGAGTGCTTCGATTTGGGATATTATATGCCCAACAACGATTTCTGGATGAAAAGTTATGGCCTTATTCAGTCACAGTTCTAAGATTTTTTTCCTCCGAAACTGATGAAAACAAGTTAATTTTGGGCTAAAAAATTGGGTTGCCGCGTTTGCCCTACCTCATTTGTAGAGCTCGAAAGGAGCTCTGATTTGGTATATTATTGGCCCAGCAACAATTTCTGTATAAAAACTTATGGCCTTATTTAGTCACAGTTCTCCGATTTTTTTCATCCGAAACAGATGAAAACATGTGAATTTTGGGCAAAAAAAATGGGCTGGCGGGCTTTGTCCTGCCACATTTGTAGAGCTCGAGAAGAGCTTCGATTTGGTATATTATAGGCCCCGCAACAATTTTGTATAAAAAGTTATGGCCTTGTTCAGTCACAGTTCTTCGATTTTCTTCCTCCGAAACTGATGAAAGCAAGTGAATTTTGGGCTAAAAAATTGGGTTGCCGAGCTTTGCCCTACCTCTTTCGTAGAGCTCAAAAGGAGCTTTGATTTGGTATATTATAGGCCCAAAGAACGATTTACGTATAAAAACTTAATGCCTTATTCAACACAATTCTCGATTTTTTTCCTCCGAAAATGATGAAAACAAGTGAATTTTGGGGTCAAAAATTGGGTTGGCGGGCATTGCCTGCCACTTTTGTAGACCTCGAAAAGTGCTTGATTTGGTATATTATTGGCCAAGCAACGATTTCTGGATGAAAAGTTGTGGCCTTATTCAGTCACAGTTCTCCGGTTTTCTTCCTCCAAAACTGATGAAAACAAGTGAATTTTGGGCTAAAAAATTGGGTTGCCGGGCTTTGCCCTATCTCATTTGTAGAGCTCGAAAGGAGCTTTGATTTGGTATATTATAGGCCCTGTACCGATTTTTGTATAAAAAGTTATGGCCTTATTCAATCCTGATTCTCGATTTTTTTCCTCCGAAACAGATGAAAACAAGTGAATTTTGGGCTAAAAATTTGGTTGCCGGGCTTTGCCCTACCACAGTTAATGGAGCTCGAAAAGAAGCTTTTATTTGGTATATTATAGGCCCAATAACGATTTACAGATAAAAAGTTATGGCCTTTTTTCATCCTGATTCTCTAATTTTTGTCCTCCGAAACCGATTAAAACAAGTGAATTTTGGGCTAAAAATTTGGTTGCTAGGTTTGCCCTACCTCATTTGTAGAGCTCGAAAGGAGCTTTGATTTGGTATATTATTGGCCCAACAACGATTTCTGTATAAAAACTTTTGGCCTTATTTAGTCACAGTTCTCCGATTTTTTTCATCCAAAACAGATGAAAACAGTGAATTTTATGCTAAAAAATTTGGTCAAGCGGGCTTTGTCCTGCCACATTTGTAGAGCTCGAAAAGGGCTTCGATTTGGTATATTATAGGCCCAAGAACGATTTCTCAGTATAAAAAGTTATGGCCTTATTAAGTCACAGATTCTTGATTTTTTCCTCCGAAACAGATGAAAACGAGTGAATTTTGGGCTAAAATTTTGGGTTGGCGGGCTTTGTTCTGCACATTTGTAGAGCTCAAGAGTGCTTGATTTGGGATATTATATGCCCAACAACGATTTCGGATGAAAAGTTATGGCCTTATTCATCCACAGTTCTAAGATTTTTTTCCTCCGGCCGATGAAAACAAGTTAATTTTGGGCTAAAAATTAGGTTGCCGCGTTTGCCCTACCTCATTTGTAGAGCTCGAAAGGAGCTCGATTTGGTATATTATTGGCCCAAGAACGATTTACGTATAAAAACTTATGGCCTTATTTAGTCACAGTTCTCCGATTTTTTTCATCCGAAACAGATGAAAACAGGTGAATTTTGGGGTTAAAATTGGGCTGGCGGGCTTTGTCCTGCCACATTTGTAGAGCTCGAAAAGGGCTTGATTTGGTATATTATAGGCCCCGCAACAATTTACGTATAAAAAGTTATGGCCTTATTCATCCACAGTTCTTGATTTTCTTCCTCCGAAACCGATGAAAACAAGTGAATTTTGGGCTAAAAAATTGGGTTGCCGAGCTTTGCCCTGCCTCTTTCGTAGAGCTCAAAAGGAGCTTTGATTTGCTATATTATAGGCCCAGCAACGATTTCTGTATAAAAACTTAATGCCTTATTCAGTCACAATTCTCTGATTTTTTTCCTCCGAAACAGATGAAAACAAGTGAATTTTGGGGTCAAAAATTGGGTTGGCGGGCATTGCCCTGCCACTTTTGTAGAGCTCGAAAAGAGCTTCGATTTGGTATATGATAGGCCAAGCAACGATTTCTGGATGAAAAGTTGTGGCCTTATTCAGTCACAGTTCTCCGATTTTCTTCCTCCAAAACTGATGAAAACAAGTGAATTTTGGGCTAAAAAATTGGGTTGCCGGGCTTTGCCCTATCTCATTTGTAGAGCTCGAAAGGAGCTTTGATTTGGTATATTATAGGCCCTCTAACGATTTTTGTATAAAAAGTTATGGCCTTATTCAGTCATAGTTCTCTGATTATTTTCCTCCGAAACCGTTGAAAACAAGTGAATTTTGGGCTAAAAAATTGGGTTGGCGGGCTTTGCCCTGCCAGATTTGTAGAGCTCGAAAAGGCCTTCGATTTGGTATATCATAGGCCAGGCAACGATTTTTGTGTAAAAAGTTATGGCCTTATTCAATCACAGTTCTCCGATTTTTTTCCTCCGAAACAGATGAAAACAAGTGAATTTTGCGCTAAAAAATTGGGTTGGCGGGCTTTGCCCTACCTCATTTGTAGAGCTCGAAAGGAGCTTTGATTTGGTATATTATTGGCCCAACAACGATTTCTGTATAAAAACTTATGGCCTTATTCAGTCACAGTTCTCTGATTTTTTTCATCCGAAACAGATGAAAACAAGTGAATTTTGGGCTAAAAAATTGGGTTGGCGGGCTTTGCCCTGCAACATTTGTAGAGCTCGAAAAGGGCTTCGATTTGGTATATCATAGGCCAAGCAACGATTTTTGTGTAAAAAGTTATGGCCTTATTCAGTCACAATTCTCTGATTTCTTTCCTTCGAAACAGATGAAAACAAGTGAATTTTGGGCTAAAAAATTGGGTTGCCGGTCTTTGCCCCGCCACATTTGTGGAGCTCGAAAGGAGCTTTTATTTGGTATATTATAGGCCCAGTAACGATTTCTGTATAAAAAGTTATGGCCTTTTTCAGTCACAGTTCTCTAATTTTTTTCCTCCGAAACTGATTAAAACAAGTGAATTTTGGGCTAAAAAATTTTGTTGCCAGGTTTGCCCTACCTCATTTGTAGAGCTCGAAAGGAGCTTTGATTTGGTATATTTTTGGCCCAGAAACGATTTCTGTATAAAAATTTATGGCCTTATTCAGTCACAGTTCTCCGATTTTTTTCCTCCGAAACAGATGAAAACAAGTGAATTTTGGGATAAAAAATTGGGTTGGCGGGCTTTGCTTTGCCACATTTGTAGAGCTCAAATAGTGCTTGATTTGGTTTATTATAGGCCCAGCAACGATTTCTGGACGAAAAGTTATGGCCTTATTCAGTCACAGTTCTCCAATTTTCTTCCTCCGAAACTGATGAAAACAAGTGAATTTTGGGCTAAAAAATTTGGTTGACGGGCTTCGCCCAGCCTCATTTGTAGAGCTCGAAAGGAGCTTTGATTTGGTATATTATAGGCCCAGCAACGATTTCTGTATAAAAACTTATGGCCTTATTCAATCACAATTCTCGATTTTTTTCCTCTGAAACTGATTAAAACAAGTGAATCTAATAAGTTTAAATGGATAAATCTAGATATGTTCAAATTCAAATTTAAATAATCTCATTATTTAAATAATAATTAATTCTCAATTAATTATTCTTGAGTCTTTAATTTTAGAATTCCAAAATTCTAAAATTCTCATTTTTCCCTTTGTGTCGGTAGAATTACAAGGACGACGCGGGGACTAATGGACTGTAATTACGAGCTCAATAAAATTAATAATTAATTAAACACTTTAATTAATTAATTAATTCTATTAATTCAATAGTTACTCCACTATAAACTTGGAATTGTACTCCCGAATTATAGACATTAATTACTTCTAAACTGTGAAGTGTCCATTTGATATAGTCATTGCATATAGATCGATCCTCCATAAATAATTCATAATTAGAGTCGGGTTGAATCCGTTAACCTCTCTAATTACATCTTTATCCTTGAGTACCATTGATTCTCTAATGGATAGTGATTCATAAAACACATTCATGAACCAGAGGCGCTCTTACTAATCCAAGTACCGAATCAACACTCAAGAGAATTATTTATCTGCTTCTCTCTCAAGAAGGAATGGATTCCATCTCGTATAATAACATTCCCATCTACCTATTTCATTATGTCTCCAAAATACAAGGAATAAGATTTAGAGTTTCGGAATCCGTACCGAGTAAATAAAAAGACATAAATCCATAAATAGGAGTTTGTTAAGAACTCAGGATTAAGATCACTCTATATATGACCATCGGTAGACTCAATTAGAATTTCTATGCTTAACGAAAATTATTAGAAATTCATATTGTGTCTACATCCATGTTCCACATAATCTCATTATGTGAAATACACTCATTCAATATCTCGCCATATTAACAGTGCGGATAACACCGTTCCATTCTAAATGGGAATGACGTGTATTTATAATGTTTTAATTAAAGATTCCGAACTTTAATTAAATTCATTATGAACAATTACTTTTGATTATTATCCTTAAACATTATCCTCTCGTATATAACACTTATATACCATGTTTAAGGTTACATAAATAATCAAGGAATTTTATTTGATATTCATAAAATATTCATAAATATATGCACATAAAATGATGAATAAACT